>JBAMJV010009017.1:0-195000 GCA_037951105.1 Echinarachnius parma | reverse complement strand
TGTTACCATGGCAACCTCTGACAATTCTGTCAAGAAGCTATGGTATATTGGCTAAATAACCACATTTATTAACATTTCCACACTTCCTCGTCTCGAATGGTCGTTGGTTAATATCTTCTCTTTTTATATATACACTTTTTGTTGTGGCCTTTGTTTCAACAAAGACAAAAAAAGGTCTCTTCTTTTAACATGATCATGAATGGAATTTTAGCTTTGAAGTCCAAAAAAACGTCACATCTTTGCTTGGGGTCTGCGCAAAAATGTAAACATGGCAGTCTCCATGTTAGTACGGGACGCCGCAAAACAAAATTTGTGTCGTCTTTTTGCGAGATTGGTGTGGCCTCATCAGTGGGCCCATTTTTTATTTTCTGTATATCAAATTAAAGCTCTCGGTGTCGCAAACGAAGTAGCATAGATGAAATTCTATCATTTTGGTTCGCTTTAAGGTACTTGGTCTCGGTCTCAAAAATTCTGAAAGTACTTGGTCTCGGCTTCGAAAAAAATAAGACTCCCCCCTCCCTCCCCTCCTCCTCCCCCCACTGAGAGGGGTTTTCAACTTTAGGTACTTGGTCTCGGTCTCGAAAATTGTGAAAGTACTTGGTCTCGGTCTCGAAAATGTTGAAGGTACTTTGTCTCTGCTTGAATTTTTGTACTAAATAACCCCCCCCCTTTAACAAATCCTGGGTACGCCACAGCTCATCAACATCTATAAATGAGAAGAGATAATAATATATTATTTGATTTTGTACATGTACATATTTTACCGACTTCGCACTTTTCTACAATTCTTAACCCTAACCCTAGCCCACCCCCCCCCCCCCCCCCTGCCCCCAATGAAAATGTTTGGGGGCGAACATATTAAATCGCCCCCCCCCCCCCCCAATAATTCCGAAAATGAGGAAGAAAAAAATCGAGTGATATAATGCCTAAAAGGGGAAAGACACATCAAAATAGCTGTTTTTGTTTCAGTTTGCAAAGGACTGTAAATCTCGTTTTTGCCGCGCGCTTCGCGCGCATACAGTTTCTCATATTGCAAGTTTCATTTCGGTTGCGGGGAACTTACCTTTCGAAATGTGTTGGGCAGTGTAATATCTCAAACGCACACCTCAAACGAAGTTTATTAAACCCTCATCTATAGCACACCGTCACAGAAAATAGAATAATCTGAAATAATATATCTTTCAGTCAATTCGGTCCATATGCGCTGAACACAAATCAAATTGAAATATCATGGCCCCCCACATGTGAAAGTGGAAGAGAATGTCCCCCTCTCTTTGCCATTATTTGGTTCCATACTTACATGTATATAATAATAAGAATACACTATCTATATAGCGCCTATCACGATTGGTAATCATCTCTAAGCGCTTTACAATTATATTATTACCCCGGTCATAGGATACAATGCAACAACTCCCTGGGGAGTATTCCTTCCAAGCGCTCAGGGGGCTCAAGAAGATCGTTCACATAAAGGTTTTCACCTCCTACCGGTCCCCAAATACACCTTGGTAGAGAGCAGCAATAGTGGATAAATTGTCTTGCTGAAGGACAAACGCCGTGGGCAGGGTTCGAACTCGGGATCTCATGGTCGGAAAGCGCGCGCTCTGGCAATCTTTCCACACCGCATCCACTTCATACAAATGTGAAATTTCTGTCTCAGGTGTGCACAAAAACGCACAATTTCACGCCCCAAAATACAAAAGCTCCCTATCGTGGGAGGGGGACACCGCCTCCCACACCCTTCCCCGCTCGGTCGCTTCGCTTCCTCGCAATTTCTCCCCTCCACTTTTGAGAAGTTGTTGACGCCCTTGCTTAGTTTCATGGGAGCTCAATGCCCTAGAATCCATGGCTCTATAGTATACAGGATCACGAGGATCAATCTCATGCAAGGCTCAATTTTTTCCGCGCTATGCTCTTTACGTTACGAGTAGGTTCACTATTTTATACAATTTTTACACACATGATAGGAGTTAGTCTGAAATCTAAAAGCTTCCGGGGGCTCCGCCCCCTGGACCTCCATTATTGTCCCTAAATGTGGGTGCCCCCCAATGTCAGGTCTTCAAGCCATTAAGACACTTTCAATGAGCGCATAATACAACTTTCGGGCATGCCAATGTGGGGCTTTTTGCTCTCTCAGTGGTCACTTTGGAAACAATTTCAAATTTCACCCCCCCCCCCCCCCCCCCCCATCGCAAAAACGGATCGACGCCCCTGAGGCATATCATTTTAGTTCGACTAAACTATACATTAAATGATCAAGAACACAAAATGATGATCATGACATAAATGATGATGTTGATGATCTTACCGGTACAGCTGACATTGTTTGTGGGATCCGTCTCATACCCGGTTTGGTTTACAGACACATCTCATTGCTACCGACGTTGACACAGATCGTGAAGTCCCCACACGTGCCTTG
Organism: Echinarachnius parma; assembly: GCA_037951105.1. Taxonomy (NCBI): domain Eukaryota; kingdom Metazoa; phylum Echinodermata; class Echinoidea; order Clypeasteroida; family Echinarachniidae; genus Echinarachnius; species Echinarachnius parma. The sequence goes on along the minus strand of JBAMJV010009017.1, from coordinate 192,581 downwards.
GGGAGGTGTACACGCTTGGCTACTACTCACTGCAAATAAACAAAATAATTATGATCAACTCAGAAATGTGTTCTATTTACTCAATGTTATAACTTATACATGTAATTATGATGTTACGTTTTGGATAGATAATGTTTGCTTTGTACATATATATAGAAACACCCTTTTCCATTCGATAAGTTCGCTTGATAAGTATTGGCTATTGATATTATCAATATAATGTTGTGGAACGCTCATTTACGGGTAGGCATTTAGACTTCTAAACAGGATACGCTTAAACAATGTGACCCACCTATGGTCTTACCCATAATACTAATACCTGTAACGATGGTATTTTAAACAGTTCCCTTTTCTGACGGTTGTCAAACGCCCACTAAAATTAGTCTACACTCGTCTTATAGTCAATTATCTATACGAATTCGGTTAAAATTATTATTTACACTAAACTCTGATCTGAGGGCGCTAATATTCTTGCCAGTTTTCGTAGGTTTAGGGAATTTTGATGTATTAAAGGTAAATTAATGAGCTTTCTGTGCAAAACGTAATGATGATAGAGTTATGAATAATAAAATAATATCTTACCGGATCTTGAAACAAGAAGCCACGGTCTTAAATGCATAGCATTAATACGCCCCCATATTCGGCTTTACTGCACACACCCCAATAGCATTATTATTACAGGTGAGTCATAATTTTAAGGAAGACGAAACGTGCTTTCACATGATGCTAAATTTACTAATGATTATGCAATGTAAACCCCAAAACATCTCCTCCAATAGTCGATTTTCGATGCAACGCCTTCAATTTCACAAAATGAAATGCATTTTGCAACATTTCATATTCGACCATCCCCCATAATCAGCTGTACCATACTTAACCTGCTAAGAAAATGTTAACGGACATTATCGTATTGAAAAGATAGGCAAGTGGGCTTTAATATGATACCAAATCTGATTTAAATCATTTGAACGCGCTACAATCTTCGATACAACTTGAGCATTAAAATATACAACACAGGGGTAAAATTTCCCAACTGAATACACTTGATACTTGAAGAAAATATCTCCTTAAAAGCGCAATTCGGTGCTGTCCTGGAGAGGCAGTGCAGTGCCAGTGAAGTGCGTGGATGTGATGTTCTATTTACAGGTGCATGGTGCTACTGTACAGGTGCATTTTCTATTGGTTGTGTTTAAAGTGTCCGCAGAGTGGGAGGCGCCGCCATCTGTATGATGTTGGGCATGGCTGCATCCCTGAAACTCTGGGTGTTTGGTAACATTACTATAGGTAAGGGGAACATGTTCCAAAGTCGAATGGATCTTGGGTAGAAACTGTACAGGTAACAGTCAATCTTCGGTTGATGGTAAGAAAGGCGATGTGTGCGAAGTTGATGACGGGATGTGACTGGAGTGATGTGCGGAGGGAAACTGATGTTAACAATCCCATGGTGAATTTTGTGCATCATTTCAGCTGGACACAGAAGTTGCCTCTGCTGTAAGGTGTTCCAGCCTAGGGTAGTCAACATGTAGGTTACACTGGACTCCCTGCGGTAGTCGCTCATGACAAACCGCGCAGCCTGCCGCTGGATACTTTCCACCATCTGCACACTCCTCTCAGTCCATGGGTTCCACACACATGATGCATACTCCAGTTAAGGTCGTATTAACTGGTTGTACGCTATCTCCTTCACTTGTCTGTTGCAGGTACCAAGAGTTCTTCTGACCAGGCCAAGAGTTCTTGCTGCCTTGGTACGGACTTGTTCAACATGGCTGTTCCAGCTTAGATTTTCAGATATGACCACTCCCAAATATTTTGCTGCCTTCACTTTGGAAATCACTTGATCTTTGATGTTGTATGTGTGGAGTAGTGGCTGTCGTTTTAGTGTGATCGTGAGATGAGAACACTTCTTGATATTGAACTTCATGTTCCATGACTCTGCCCACTGGTTCATCTTCTGGAGGTCTTCGTTAAGTGCGAGTTGATCCTGTTTTGATTTGATGCAGCGATAAAGTACACAATCATCGGCAAAGAGTCTGAATGTGGACTTCATTTCTTCCCCGATGTCATTGATGTAGAGTAGAAAGAGAGCTGGTCCCAGAACTGACCCCTGTGGTACACCCGACAAGACCTCTGCTGGTGCAGATTGTGATCCATTCACTGAGACGACTTGAGTTCTTCCCAAGAGGAATCCCTTTATCCAGTGAAGAGTAGGTCCTCGGATGCCACAGAAATCCAGCTTGTACAGAAGCTTCTTGTGATCTACCCGGTCAAAGGCTTTGCTAAAATCTAGCAGGGTTACATCTGTTTGGTGTTTACTGTTGATGTTACAGGCCCAGTCGTCCACTGCTTTTACTAGCTGAGTTTCACAAGACAGCTTTTGGCGAAAACCATGCTGATTATCAATCAACACTTTGTTGTTAGCAAGATGTTTGCATGTGTGGCTCAGCAATATATGGGCAATTCCACGAAAAATGTCACCCAAGGATGGAAAAATGAAACTCATGGGACAGCCTTGTTAACTACTGGATAGTAATGAGGAAGGACCATATTTTGATGACTAAAGGAAAAAAGTTTGAAATTCAATGCAGAATATTTTTTTTTTGGCCATTGAAGTTGGGACAAAAATTGTATGTATAACCCCCAAAAATGATAAAATTTGCATCCGTTGTTTGTGAAATAAAATTTAAAAATATGGATCACTTCAGAACAATAACTCTACTTCTAATGTCTTGTTTATGCTTTGTTTTAACATCATAGAAAAGGAAATTGTGTAAAAATCTTTACTTTTTGAAAACTGTTATTGGATAAAATCTTGATTCTTACAACATTGATGTGTAATGTCCGTGACGTTTGAGATATAAAAGTTTTTGTAGAAGCAGAAGTCCTAGTTCAATTTAATTCAAAATTCATTTGCAAAGCTAGAATGTTATATCATAAAGTATATCAAGAGCATTTACTAAAATATTTGATGGCTTGTCCAGAATGGCGTCACGGACATTACGTCACGGCTGCGTCACGGACATTACATACACAGTGAAAAGTATAAAAGAGCAGAGCAAAAAAATATCAAGCATTATTTTCTTATGTAAATGTCTTACTTTAGCCAAGAAATAAGATAATCCCAAGTAACAGGGGGACTACTACCTTCCTGGTTCAAGTTTTAATAAATTGTATCGTTAATCAGATAGTGAACTTTGAGTCAGTACTCTGAACTATTTATAAAACTAAATTCCATGCTTAATTTGAACATGCATGTCTCAATAATCAATAAAGACTTGACAATAACATACTGGGAGGAGAAAGAGATGGTTAAATCTCATATAGTATGATCAAATTGCAAAAATTATACTCTTAGTCCATGATTTTCCATGTGTTATGCCCATGATGTACACAACTTTTTTTAGATTTTACAATTTTTTGGCACAAAACAGCATTGTACCTCATTAAAAATGTATAATATTTTTTTTAATAGTTGAACATTTGGTTTACTGCACATTCTGTTGAAAAATTTCAAATTTTACAATAATTTTGGAAAAATTATTAATATTTTAAAAATAATTTTTTGCTAATTGAAAAAAAAAATTGAAATATAATTTTTGTTCTCAAAACTGTTTGATTACATATCAAATGTACAATTAAAAAAGTGTCATGCACAATGGAGCATTTTTTGCGGGTTATTTCTGAGTTTAGAAAAAGTGGACAAAAGTGTAATGTCCGTGACGCTGAAAATGTAATGTCCGTGACGCAACGTTTTGTTGTCTAGATCACATATGCCTGGCCCGTTTCCCCCAAAACAACTTGGATTCAATTCATCATTGCCTTGTCTATAATTAAATACCTAAATCACCTTTGTGAGGTCTCAGAACTCACAGACTTTTGCAAAGATGTATATGGATGCAAAAAGTCATGTCCAAAAGATGTAATGTCCGTGACGGCGCACATTTCGCAGAATTACTCAGTAACGAATTGGATAAATGTTCTGAAACTTTTTTTGCATACTAAACTAGGATATTGTTTTGTAATCAAAATAAAAGTTAGACATTAGTTAGAGGTATGAATTAGTAGTGGCATTGGAAAGTCATGAAAATTCTCTGATTTGTAATGTCCGTGACGCTGGAGTTGCCCATATGTTCAAACACTTACAGCATATACTTGTGAGTGAAATTGGCCTATAATTTGATGGGTCTGACTTTGGTCCTGACTTGTAGATGGCAGATACCCTTCCTTTCAACCAGTCACTTGGTAGGATACCAGTATCATAGGACTGTTGAAACAGTTGCGCCAAGGCAGGTGAGAGTTCCTCTGCATACTCGTGAAGCATTCTAGCAGAAAGCTCGTCTGGTCCACTTGACTTGTTGAATTTCAGTCCTTTGAGTTGTTTCAAGACACCGTGGGGGTCGATGGTTAAATTACCAATATATGGATAGGGTGATGGTCCCTTATCTGGTATGGCAGAGCCATCATCCCTGGTGAAAACTGAAGAAAACTGTGAGTTCAGTGCCTTTGCCTTTTCCTTGTCAGTTGAACAGAGTTTGTTTCCATCCTTCAATGTAGGGATACCAAGGGTGTCTCTTCTTTGTGCCTTGACATATCCCCAAAACCTCTTTGGATCCGTCTTCAAACTCGAGCCTAAGTCTTTTAAGTATTCTTTAAAGGACTGTCGTTTCATTTTGTCTACCTCATTTCGTTTCTTTGTGTAGGTTGACCAATGTTGCTCATTCTTTGTAGCTCTAGCTCTGTGGTAGAGCTTGTCCCTTTTGTTCATCTTTCTGATAAGAGGCCGGTTGATGTAAGGATGACTTGGTTTCCCATTGACTGTCTTGTGAGGTATGTGACTTGACTTCCTTCAAAGAGTCTTTGAAGAAGTTCCAGTTCTCTTCTACATACTTTTCATCAGGGGAGCGGTCAAAGTATGATGAAACAAGATGCTTGCATCTTGTTTTGATGTCGTCAGTATCGGTCTTGTGGTAATGATACACAGTTCGCGGTGGTTTCCTCTGTAGTTTAGGAGACAAGTTGACATCAAAATAACACAATATCATGATCACTGATACCTGTGCTTACAATCACTTTATCCACTAAAGCTGGGTTACTTGTACAGACTAAATCTAGGATGTTCCCATAAATTGGCCTGGTAATGTCTCTTGTAAGCTGGGTTAGACTGCATTCATTCAGAAAGTCCAAACATTTATTATGCAGACTTTGGGTACGTGGGTTTGTAGTAGATACACTCTCCCAATCAATATCAGGCAGATTGGCGTCACCAGCGAAAATTATGTTTGGGAGTTTTCTTTGTTTACTCAGCACCTTGCGAACGCTTGCTTCCAAGTTATCCACTGAAGTAGCATTGCCGCTTGGTGGTCGGTAAAAGCTGCCTAGGTAGATGCATCCGCTTTTCACAAATTCAGCAGACATCCAACAAATTTCAGAGTCCGAGTCGAATTCCGGTCGGGAAACAGCAGTGATGTCAGTCCTAACTGCTTCAAAGACACCTCCTCCAAAAGCAGTTCGGTCCTTTCTGTAGACTTCATATGATTCAGGAAACACAGAGTAGGTGGGTATTGTCTCATCGAGTTTCGATTCACAGCCGAAGATAACATCGGGGTTATGTTGTGCTACAGCTGCATGGAAGTCAACTTTACCCTTGTCACTTTTCAGGCCATTACAATTTACTTGCATACAATGTAGAGTTTTAGCTTTTGTCCGTTTAAAACCATTTTGTTCCTTCCTTGGTGTTGATGTGTCATGTATGTGTTGGCAGTGGTCTATCTTGTGAGCTGAAACTTAGGCCACTTTGTTCAATCCTTGAGCCTTCAAAACTCTCGGCCCATTTTGCGACATTTGACTATACAGGGTGGCCCAAAAAAAACGGAACGAGGCACTTCCCAAAATATAGTAACGAAATGACCGAGTCCATCGGATAGGGTATCTTTTCAAATGGGAATTGATACCAAGAACATTAATTTGGGTCGAGTAGTTTTTGTTTTAGGGCGCTGTGAGTGACACCATGTCAGGGTCTATTTTCTCCAATTTCTACTAAGCTATAGAGTAAAGAAGCTATGACGTCATAAAAATCTATTTTTATAATTTTCAAATTTGAACTTCATTTTCCGAAAGAGCATACAAAATAATGTCCAAATACTGAAAATCAATTGAATATGTTAAAGGGGTATTACAGTTTTGGTAAGGCTGAAACTTAGTAACCAAACCTGGACAGTAACATTATAAACTAATAGTTATAACTCCACCATGCTCGAAAGGTATACAAAATTACACACGACTTAGTAAAAAGCCCGTTATCATTCAAAAAGAGCCATTAAAACACTAGAGGGCGCTTTCAAAAAAGGCATTGGTTTCAACCATTTTTCATACAAAATAATGCATGTGATGTTGTATTGAAATAATGATTAAATAGAGAGATCATCAATAACTATTTAAAAAATGCTTTTGAAAATTTTTGAAAAGTGCAAGCATTTTTTTAATTTTTTGAAAAATCAGCCAATTATTTGGGCCACAAATAATTATAGGGTCAGCTATATGTATTGATATTTCAGCCGTTTCTGGGTCGATTTTGACCAAATAAAGTTTATACTGCCATTAAAATTGCATGATCTCTCAAATTCGACACTCAGTTTTTCAATACCTCACAAACAAAATTGTGATGTGCAGCGCCCTCTCTACCAAAACTAAACTACCCCTTTAAAGGGATAGTTGAGTATTGGTCAAACTTAACTTTAGTAATCAAAACCTGCACCATTACGGTACAAACTAATAGTTATAACTCCACCATGCTCGAAAAGTATACACAATTACAAACGACAAAGTAAAACCCCTGTTATCATTCAAAAAGAGCCGTTACAACTCAAGAGTCAAATTATAACTCTAGAGAACGCTAGCGCGAAGCGCTAGCGTTCTATAGGTCTTCCTGATATGGGACTGAAAATGAATAATGTTTGTGCACGCTAATTGTGCTTAAAATTATACATATGTGATCCAACCATCGGGTGGATTAAAATTATGATTTTTTTTCCCCCCATTCCGCTTAAAATCAGTGATTTATGCGCCTCCTCGACTTCTCTCCGTGTGTTAGCGCGACTCCGAACAAATGTTGATGATCGCGATGCTGGCCGCCGATGCGAACGGCGAACGGCGCTATATCAGTAGCGCTAACACACGGAGAGAAGTCGAGGAGGCGCATAAATCACTGATTTTTAGCGGAATGGAGGAAAAATCATAATTTTAATCCACCCGATAGTTGGATCACATATTGGAGAGTGTGTCGGTGGTAAGTACCGTATCATATGTATAGTTTTAAGCACAATTAGCGTGCACAAACAATATTAATTTTCAGTCCCGTATTAGGAAGACCTAGAACGCTAGCGCGAAGCGCTATCATTCTAGGTCTTCTAAACACAAAAAAAAAGTAACTCCCCCCCTAAGCAAAATGGTGTAACTTTTTAACGAATTGGGTTTGAGCAACATAACTTGGCAGGAATGTTTCTAAAATGATTGGCTAACGTCTCTGTGAAAATGAGTGAGCACACATTAAAGGAAAAATGTCACTTTTCAAAAGTCACAAGAGTCAAAAAGTGAAAATTCTGCCTTTGATGTGTGGTCACTCATCCATGACTCGACGGACCAATTTCATTTTCGCACATAAGTTAGTCAATAAATGTAGGAACAATCCTGCCGAGTTATTTTGCTCAAAACCTTTCCATTAAAAAGTTATGTTATTTGATTAAGGGGGACTTATTTTTGTGTTGAGTTTAATTGATCAGTATTGTTGGAATAAACTCAACAAAAAAGTAAGTCTCCTCCTGATTAGAATAACATAACTTTTTAACAAAAATGTTTTGAGCAAAATAACTTGGCAGGATTGCATCAAAGGAAAGATTAGCACTTTGTGTGCTCACTCATGCGTGACTCAATTGACCAACTTCATTTTCATTCAGAAGTTAGTCACAAAGTATAGAAACAATCCTGCCGAGTTATTATGCTCAAAGCAAGTTTGTCAAAAAGTGACGCCATTTTGATTAGGGGACTCACTTTTTTTGTGTGTTTATGAACGCTTTTGTAATACACACAACAAAAAAAGTAAGTCCCCTAAATAAAAATGGCGTTACTTTTTGACCAAAATGTTTTGAGCAAAATAACTTGGCAGGATTGTTCCTACACTTTGTGACTAACTTCTGAGTGAAAATGAAGTTGGTCCATTGAGTCACGCATGAGTGAGCACACAAAGTGCCAATCTTTCCTTTGATGTGTGCTCACTCATGCATGACTCGATGGACCAATTTCATTTTCACACAGAAGTTAGTCAATAAGTGTAGGAACAATCCTGCCGAGTTATTTTGCTCAAAACATTTTTGTTAAAAAGTTATGTTATTCTAATCAGGAGGAGACTTACTTTTTTGTTGAGTTTATTCCAACAATACTGATCAATTAAACTCAACACAAAAATAAGTCCCCCTTAATCAAATAACATAACTTTTTAATGGAAAGGTTTTGAGCAAAATAACTCGGCAGGATTGTTCCTACATTTATTGACTAACTTATGTTGCGAAAATGAAATTGGTCCGTCGAGTCATGGATGAGTGACCACACATCAAAGGCAGAATTTTCACTTTTTGACTCTTGTGACTTTTGAAAAGTGACATTTTTCCTTTAATGTGTGCTCACTCATGCATGGCATGGCGGATCAAATTCATTTTCACAGAGACGTTAGCCAATCATTTTAGAAACATTCCTGCCAAGTTATGTTGCTCAAACCCAATTCGTTAAAAAGTTACACCATTTTGCTTAGGGGGGAGTTACTTTTTTTGTTGTGTTTATATCAGGACCATTTACAATACATTGTAGATGTGACGTAGACCTTGTTTAGGGGTATGTTTTAGGGGTTATACTTGTTTAGGGGGCAAAATTGTCAAAAAAGCACGCGAAAATACTTGATTAGGGTATACATTTGCCAATGGATAAAACTTGTTTAGGGTGGGTTTGAAAAACCTGTGGTCGCTCGTGTGTACAGCAATATAGTCGAGTGCCCCCCCCCCCGCCCCCCCCCCCCCCCAAACAAACAAAAATAGTACACCCACGCTACACCACTGGTTACATGGCTAGGGTTCATGAGACTGCACCACCTGTCCCGTCCGTTACCATGGTTACTTTAGTTACCCTTTCGTCTGCCCACCCGCTTGCAATGCTATGTTGGGTATAATCCCATTAATTTGCGCATGTGTGATAGTTTGAAGCTTTCTGTGTTCAGTCATGCCACACGAGACAGAAAGAGCCACTGGTTGCTGGGGTAAATGACCCATAGCAACAGTCATCGCACGTGGCCTTGCCTGGTTTGTCATAACGCAGTCACAGTGTTGAATAACCTGCAAGTCTGGCTTGATGCTGGCCTGAAACAAAACACAATCACATCTGCAGTTAATGTCGAAAATGATGAAAATCACTCTAATTTGGTTATCTTCTGTAATTTGTCAAATATCGGTGTCTCTAAATCGATTTCCAAGCCATGCAAAAGTGGTTTAAATTAGATACATTTGATAGATAATAGCGAACTGACTGTGTGCGTGTACAGCGGGCGCTAGAGGCATACCTGTTCTGTCATGTGTAAAATCCTTTGTATGTTACTCATGACCCCACACACTATACGTGGTACCTTTGTTCTATAACGGTGGCGTCCGGTCGTAACCATTAACAACTCATTGTCAACTGGGTCAAAGTGAATTCGCCAACACCCCTCGCACAATCAATTGCCCCGCCGAGCGAAAAATTAACGCACTACGGCAATGTGATTTCTGTATGCTATACGCAAACGGTATAGGTGGTACTGCTGGTGGCTAGAGGGCTTGGTCGCTCCGCTCCCTCGCAGTTTTGCCCCACCAATCAGTTGACCCTCGCTACAAATTGTGAACACATTTGCGCGCTAGTGTTCCTAATACTATGTTAGAAACATTCAAAAGGGATCAAAGAACGGTTTATTACCTTTTTTGTGATATTCCATAATTTTTGCAGGTACTCCACGTTGGACTGCGCGGGAACTTCGAGCCGATTACACATACTGTATAACCAAAGAGCTATAGCTGGAGTCACACCAGATTCGAATCCTTTACTACATGTAGATGTTAGATACCGCCACTGTCAACTATACTAAACTGGGCTCCAAAAGAAACTTATCACCTTTTCAGAGCGACGCTCACTAAAATCCATAGCACCAAATTGTTTCATATTTAGACACAGATAAGCTATCTTTCTCATTATGAAGCATATCTCAAAAATTACAAGTTTGTTTTTGCCAAAAAAGAGAAAAATGCCATGGAATCACTACAGGTCACTTTTCAAAAATCCGGCACAGAAACTGCTCGCTGCGAACCTCCACGAAAGGCAGTCTGTTCAGAACTATCAATAGCTATTCATTCAACTTCAAAGCGGATTATGTAACCACTAGACTGGCTATTGTCCGTACCGAGCTCTGTGCCCGGAAAGCGAGCAGTTTCTGTGATTTTTGAAAAATGACCTCTTGCGATTTCACCTTATTTTATTCTTTGTTGACTAAAGCAAACATACAATTTTTAGATGAGCTTGCTAAGGAGTATTATATCTATTCTATGCCCAATTATGATTACTTTTACTGCTTTGGATTTTTGTGTGTCGCTCTGAAGAAGTGATAATTAAGTTTCTTTTGGAGCCCAGTTTAGTATGCAGTGAATGTGCTCATTTGAATGGGAACCTGAACTTAACTTGCAGGTGGTACAACGACGTTTCGGTTGATTAGATACGCATCAGTTGCACATTTCAAAGAGAGGTGTGCTTTGTTATTATGATGACTTTTCGCAAACCCGAACTCAACTAATTCGAGTGTTTCTTATTAATAGAAACTGTGTGGAAACTGAAAAATTCATGATGAAAATTAACGTGGTGGGGATGCCAGGGTACTTTTGCGACGTGTCTTATCTCAAGATGTTGTTGGAAATGATCGGAAAGTGGATAAATAATGCTTCAAAGAATATATTTATCTAGATTTTTTCTCATTCATGTAGGAAATAATTATAATTTCATCTCCATTTGACAGCGCGTCTATCAAGTCTACCACTAATCATGCAAATATAGTCACAAATAAATGAAAATTCGTTTGAATTATCTTGAAATTTGAAAATCTTGTAGCAGTTAGTTAGCTAGTCGTTGGTGTTCACTTGGCGGCATCGAAGATCGAACTTCAAATTAACCGCAAAGCCCCAGATGCATTATTTCGAGTGAAAATATGTAAAAGCTCCCTACCGTAGGATAGGGGGGGGAGACACCCCCTGCCACACCCCCCCCCCCCCCCCCCCCCCTCTCGGGCGCTTCGCGCCTTCGGGCTTGGTCGCTCCACTCCCTCGCGGTTGTGCCCCCCCCCCAATCAGTTGACCCTCGCTACGCCGCTGTCAAATTGTGAATGATTCGCTCCAGGGTTGAAACTCCCGTAGGGAGGGGGAGGGGGGGGGGGGGTGCGGGTGGTTAACCACAAACATTGAGGTGCGGGGCAATGCATGTACAAAACACCACACTTTCTCAACACACACACACACCGACACCCCTCTCCCTTGAAAAATCCTCACCTACACTGCGCTTCTTGAAAAATCCTCACCAACACCCCCCTCAAAAATATTCACCAACAACGCTCCCTCTCCCCCTCCCTCTCCCCCTCCCCCTCCCCCCCCCCCCCTCTCTCTCTCTCTCTCTCACACACTTTATCTCTGACTACGGGAACTGGTTGGTCTGAGTGCAAAGTTTATGGCGATTCAGAATCATGAAGGGAGTGGGTTAAAGACCTCAGTTTAGGCCATAAATTGAGGTCGGTACAAGCGACTCTGTTACCTCATGGTAACGTCATACATACAATAAACATATATGAATAATGATGAGTAAATGACTGATGATAGGCGGATGCGCTCCGCGCATATCGGGTTCGAGATCACCGGTTTTCCGTCTCCATAACGCGATTATTACTGCCAGAAAGCTCAGACGCCTATCGGATAGGCTACGTACTGACGTACGGGCGCCCCCTACGACATCACGCAAATAACTGTGTATATCGAAAAACACTGTTTATCATCTGATATGATAAACAGTGTTTATCGATAACACTGTTTATCACTTGACCTGACCCGGCCCCTTAAAAATGCTGGTTGACGAAATAACCCCCCCCCCCAACAAATATTCACGGACAACCCCCCCCCCCCCCCCCCTTGAAAGAATCTTCACTGGTGCCCCCTCTCGAAAAAATCTTCACTGACACTCCCCTCGAAAAATCTTCACCGACAACCCCCCCCCCCTCGAAAAAATCTTCTCCTACACCCACACCCCCCCCCCCCCCCCCCCCCCCCCGTCGAAATACTTGACCGACACCCGGCCCCTCAAAAATGTTGGTTGACTAAATAACCCCCCCCTCAAAAAATATTGACGACACCCCCCCCCCTTTTGAAAGAATCTTCACTGGTGCCCCCTCTCGAAAAATCTTCACCGACAACCCCCCCCCCCTTTTGAAAAATCTTCACCGACACCCCCCCCCCCCCCCCTCCCTGGTGGTGATTCGATCTCATATTCACAGGCATATGCGTACCCGGGGGGGGGGGGGGTCTAATCCCCCTTTGATGAAAAAGAGCTGTTTTTGGAGGTTCAAACCCCCCCCCCCCCTCAAAAAATATTCACGAACACCCACCCCATTACAAATTCTTCACCGACACCCCCCCCCCCTTCGAAAGAATCTTCACCGGTACCCCCCTCTCGAAAAGATCATCACTGACAACCCCCCCCCCCCCCCTCGAAAAATCTTCACCGACACCCCCCCCCCCCTCCCCGCGAAATACTTGACCGACACCCAACCCCTCAAAATGTTGGTTGACGAAATAACCGCCCGCCCCTCAACAAATCTTCACTGACACCCCCCTTCGAGATTCTTCACCGACACCCTCCCTTCGAGATTCCCCCTAACCCTAGGTACGCCAGCGATCACAGGGTGAAACAATAAACAGTATTAATTAAATCGTTGGCAAGTAGATCAATAACCCTAATTCCTTGCTCTTCTTTTTTATACTGGAGTACAACAAATACTTATATGCACTTCGAGTAAACATTTACAATTAGCCTTTATACATATTTCAAATGTGGAGTGAACATCGTTTTGGTAGGTCCTTCACGAAATGATTCCCTTTTTTCCTTCTTCAAATTTTGCGAGTTGAAACAACACTCGACACAAATGCTCGATCAGATCATGCAACGCAGACATAATAACCACGCGCTTGCATAAGGTATTATTATGTACATCGAGTCGGAAGCTCGAAGCATTCCGCAAGTAAAACAACTAATATTTAACAGATATTTTTAAATACAATCTAAATACAACATTATATTCGCACAGTCGACAATGATTTATATAGCGCCTAATATGATTGATAATCATCTTTAAGCGCTTTACATTTATAATATTACCCCCCGTCATAGGATACAATGCAAACCAATCTATAATTATATTTTTATATAGAGCCTTATAAACCGAGCCCTCCCCCCCCCCCCCCCCCATTATCTTCCCCCTTGGCTACGCCAATCTAAAATGATAGTTTTCTCTTTATACGAGGCTTTATTTAACAAGCCCCCCTGTGGCTACGCCAATCTGAAATTATAGTTTTGTTTTCTCTTTGTTTAACTAGAGCATGTATTAGGCAGCCTAACCCTAACCCTAACCCTAACCATTCACAAATAAGAGTTTGTTTTTCTTTTCATGTTATTAAGCAAGCGAGTCCCCCCCCCCCCCCCCCCCCCCCCTTCCCTCCCTTGGCTACGCCAATAAAAAAATATATTTTGTACAATTTTTATTTGAATGATCAATCCGCTCCCCTATCCCCATGATATTAAGCACCCCCGCCCCCCCCCCCCCCGCCCCCCCTCCCCCCATGGCTACGCCAATCTTAAACTATGTAGTTTTCTTTAGAGCCTTTATTGAGTGAGCCCCCCCCCCCCCCCCCCATGGCTACGCCAATCTGAAATTATAGTTGTATTTTCCTGTGGCCAGCACCCCCCCCCCCCCCCCCCCCCCGTATTCACCCCGTGGCTACGCCAATCACATTTTAATATTCTGGACTGTGATGTTAGACTCAAATTACAACTAGATCAGCTTAAAACGCACATGGCTTGCTCTGGTTATATAAATATATCTTTAAAGAGGAAACATGAGCACTGCCTAGTAAGTAAAGAGTGCTGTGATTGGCCAACTTAACAAGACGTCAAGTGTCAAACAAAGACGTAATGTACAAACATAGACGTAATGGTAACACAGACGTATGGTTGGTCAACTATATGCGTATAACTAAAACAAGAGACGTCTTTGATACGTCTTTGATACGTCTAACTAAAATAACAGACGTCTTTGATACGTCTTTGATACGTCTAACATACATGTTTCTGAACCTCATGGCCAACCATAGCGGTGTGCATAGAGTAAATTTTACTAACGAACATATAACTCTATGGCGGTGTGTGTGAAGAAGAGAAGAAGGGTGGTGAGGGTGAGGGGGGGGGGGGGGGGGGGTGCAAGCAAATGCAGAATATAAAGTCGGACAGAATGTATAGCCTGCAACCTAAACCAATCATAATGTAGTTTGATGTGATGGGTGGGCCGTGGGCAGGGGTGGGTGGGGGGTGGGGGGCAGAGAACAAGGACCTTTTCTCACACGCAGCAGTACTTCTTCTTCTTCTTCTTCTTCTTCTTGTATAGTCTGCCTCCTCAAACTTGAAGATTCTTGCAAACTTTGTGTGTGTGTGTGTATACGCGACGTGCATGGTACATATTCTTATTCTATTTACAGTACAAGTCCAATAACTCATTTACAAAAAAAATAAAAATATATATTAACGCATTTACAAGTTCGGAAAGGACTGTACGCAGGACAATCTTAGCCACGGCTTTCTATCAGTATCAGATGGCGACGGAAGGCATCTGTTGACGGGGCAGAGGCAATACTCGCGGGTAGAGCGTTCCAGTCTCTCACTGTCCTTGGAAAGAATGACTGGGATGACGATGCTAGGGTCATGAGTTCATAGCAGTGGCGTAGCCAGGAATTTAGGAGTGTAGCTATATTCAAAGCCCCCATAAAATCAACGGCTAATAAACAAAAAACAAACAAACAAACTGGGGGGGGGGGGGGGGGGGGGGGGTGCAGGAGCCCCTTCCCCTCCCTCCCCACTGTACAAAAGTTACGATATTTGGTTTTGCAGGGTCGGTGCATGGAACTTATTATGTCATGCAAAACAGCAAATATTCACCTACATTCATGGGAGAAGACATATATAGGCCTATCTGCACAACACGGAGAATTTTAATTTTGTTCTTGTGGTGTTGGCCAACTGAACTGAAACTACATGCAGTCAGTCAGGAGCTTTGTTTTTATATGGATAGGATTTCCCACCACGCCCTCCCATACATAGCCAAAGCGTCTTTGCAAGAAAGTCTACGGTATGTCACGTATACTGGCTGTTGTTCAGGATTGTTGTTGTTGTTGTTGTTGTTTTTCTTTTTCATGTCTTTTTATGATATATTATGTTGCAAATACAAGCTCGCAAAAAATGTAAACTCACATACAGAAACGTTCAGAAAAAAATAAGTTAAGATTTCAACACCATATTATGATCTTTTATTCATTCTCTTACATACTCGACAACAAGCTTGTGATATACGCTTGACATGATAAACTAAAACAAATAATATACTGTTATGACAATTATTTAATTAAATCCTCAGTCATAAACATCATTGAAAACGAAACTTGTGAGAAAAGTATGATTTAGTACTGGTCCAAAGTATACCGATTCATGGTCATGGTACTACTTTTAAAATACAAAATTACTAGAAAATTGGGAAGGTAATTATTTAAAAATAGCTTGTACAGTGCAAGATCAGACTGCCCGGTATATGATATTGTAGTGACTTATCACATTTAAAAAGAATACACAATATTATTAACTTCATATCTTCATACAAAAGTGCTTACCATAATAATAATAATTTGACAGCGGTGTTTTTGTTTATTCAATCTCCAACGAGTGTAGCGACCCCCTTACTGGGGTTAAGCCAAAAAGAAGATCACTATACAGGGCGGCCCAACAAAACGGAACGGGGCACTTCCCAAAATAATAGTATCCAAATGTTTATATCCATCGGATAATGTGTCTTTTCCAATGAAAAACGATACCAAGAACATACATTTTGGGTCGTGTAGTTTTTGGTTTAGAACGCTCTGAGTGACACCATGTCAGGTTCCATTTTTGTCAATTTTTACCAAGTCAGTGCTTGATAAATCGCACTTCCTTCCCGTCATAGCGTCGAACAACCATGCCCATTCTCTCGGCACACAGCTAAATGCACACTAACAATAGCGCGCGTATTGCTCGTTGTTCAATGCTATGACGGGCAGTAAGTGCGATTTATCAGACACTGACTTGGTAAAAATTGACAAAAATGGGAACTAGCTGACATAGTGTCACTCACAGCGCCCCTAAAAACAAAAACTACACGACCAAAATGACTGTTCTTGGTATCGTTTTTCATTGGAAAAGATACCCTATCCGATGGAAATAATCATTTTGTTTTTGGGAAGTGCCCGTTCCGTTTTTTGGGACAACCCTGTATAATATACGATTGTAATTAGTTTAGATACAGCAGTCTGTTTGGCGAGTCGTAGTTATTGTTGTAGATCTTGTTCTGGCTCGAGTCTTGCAGGAGGTGCTGCATGACATCAGATGCGGGCACACCATTGCCGAGGAGGACAGCTGCCGCACCTGCACAGTGCAAAATGACAAATAAAGAAATTGATACAGACTTGACAAAAGAACGTTTTCTTTTGATTACATCAAGTTCCTAAATAAACAACTTGATCCCTATATTATAATGATTTCATTAATTAATCTAGTATTCACCACACTATGTACTTTATAGCAAATACACACGGGAAAGGAGAGGGCGCGCAGATAATAAGCTTGATTAATAAGAGAGTGAATACAAAAATATATGGAGAAATGAAGAATGGAGATAGGAGAGAGGAAAGAGATTAAGTATGCCGGGAATAGGGGGAGGATCGAGAGAGAGAGAGAGTCAGAAAAGGTAACCAGACAAGAAAAGATAAAAACATGAAATAGACTATTTCAGAATGAATACATGAGGGAATGAAATAAAGAAAAATGACATAAAATGAATAATACTAGTTACGTGAGTGGTTGACATTTTCAGATAGCGATGGGTCATCTAGAGCAGGTGAATAACTGAATACATAATGGAATAATACAAGGATCGAGGAAGAAACTAGAATAAGGAGAATAACAGGAAGGATGCAGTGGTGTAGTATGGGTGGGGGGGGGGGGGGGGTGGCAATGGGGAACATGCCCCTCAAAGATTGGACAAAACAATACAGTACACAAAGAGAAAATATTTTTTTTAAATGCATAGAGCGTGCACCCCCTCCCCCAATGTCCGCCCACGCTACTCCACATGAAGTAAGAAAGGAAAGACCAAATAACCCACCTGCTACATGGGGCGTGGACATGCTGGTGCCGCTCCAGGTGCGAGGGCGTCATCTGAAGCTGGTGAGGAACTGATGATGTCCACTCCGGAGCGAAGATGTCGACACAAGGGCCATAGTTGAGAACCACGCTCTCTTGTCATAGCGATCCGTAGCCCCGACAGTTATTGCCTGCCGGAAAGGAAAATAAAGTATTATTATTCCTTTTCTGACACAACATATTTAGTTATGAATTTGCCTTTAACACGTTTATTCAACTAATTTATATATACAGGATATTATTATGTCAACTACGATTAGGAAAGAATCAATATGGAAACAATATATTCGACATTGAATAAACTATAATAGCCTTATCACGACCTTAACGACACGGATGAACAAGTAAATGGTCCCGATTAAATATTTTGGGAAAATATTCAAGAAACACTGCATTGTCATACTCATCATGGGCACAAACCTTTGGCTCCCTGCCGGGGGAGTAGCTACACGCGTCGCGATCCTCGTTCCCTGCCCCCGCAACAGCTACGATCCCGCTGTCGACAGCCCGAGCTACCGCCTCGTCAAGCGACTCCTGGGCCCCGAACCGAAACGACATCGACATCACAGCAGGGTGGCTGGCAGTCGCCGTTACGTGGTCGATGCCTGTTGATGTGAATACGAATATGAATGATCATCCATGGCGTATCGTGATCGGACTGATGGGGTAATGGTGGATGGGGGGGGGGCCTACCTTACTTTTTCAATGATCTTGTCCCTAATGTTTTATTGTTATAGTCAAATAAATGGGACACGTGCCCCCGTGCCCACGTCATCAATGGTTCAATTTTTCGTCCGAGGACGTGGGGGGGGGGGGGCGGGAGGGTGGGGGGGGGGGGCAGATGTAGGGAGACTATAGTTACCTGCAAGAGTTCCAGAGAGGGTACCCGAGCCCATGCAGTCAAACAGCCTCACGGATACAATGTTGGCCTTCCTGGCGATACCGTGTATCCCTCCCGCCGCAGTCCCCGCACAGTGTGTACCGTGACCATGACAATCAATACCCTGCGTTATGTAAAATAATACAATATTTAGGTTAATTTCCTCGATGTAACACTGTAAATGTTATATAATTAAATACAAAATAAATCATCGTGTATGTCACATTACAAGTTGTAGAAAATGATTCTTATGATTTAAAAAAAAAAATGTTCGTTATAGTAAAATGTATATAATATATATAGTGATTATATAATGGCTTGCCCTGTATGTTTATTTAATTTATCAATATGATACACCAATGCTTTTCTCATTTGTATAAATTAAGAAATTATGAATGATACCAAAAATGAAGAGAAATGTATTGCCTACTTTCCATCCATCTCCTACGAAGTCGTCATCGAGCACGACCCTGCTCCGAACTCGCTGTGCGTAGAATGGACCCCTGTGTCCAACACATACACGGTCACAACCCTCGCCTTCACCTGTAATCGTACACAAAAACCGCTATTGACAGTGATATTGGTATTGAGATTGAAATTAATACTGACAATGATGATGCCTTTGACATTTATTTTGCTATTGTTATTGACAGTGCAGTGGCACAACTTATGTATTTCTTTGTTTAAAAAAAAAATGTCCCCTTATGTTTCCTCTTTTTTTTCTTCAAATTATTGGGGGGGTGGGGGGCACGTGCCCCCATATGCCCCCCCCCCCCCCCCCCCCCCCCCGTCGCTACGCCACTGGTCATTGATATCGAAGATTAATCTTCATTCTAACCCATAGTGTGTGGTTAGTCTCTTGAATCATTTATCACAGCCCTATAAATATGGTGAGTTTGCCTCATAATATCACAGGTCGGATAATTATTTGTATTAGCATGGACAAGGTTTTCAATAACAATGGGGACAAAAGTCTTGTTTGTCCAGCTGTAATTTAGATTTTAGAGATCTTTTTAAAAATGATAAGAGGGTTTTTATTTAGTCGATTGTAATTGATATACCTTTCGAGCATGGTGGAGTTATAACCATTAGTTTGGACCGTAATGATGCAGGTTTTGGTTACTAAAGTTAAGTTTGACCAATACTCAACTATCCCTTTAACTGCTATTATTAAGAAATTGAAAACCATTATAGCAATTAATATATCACACATAATAATGATATGAATAACAAATTTCTCAGCAAGGCCAAACCTTAGGAGATTTGATTCAGGTGAAACACGCTCGATCAGTATGTAACGAGTTAAATTACCCTGTATTTCGAAATCGTTATCGAGCGGGAGATCGCGTTGGTCGATGCGGTCCAGACCCCACGATGTCGACGTGGCATCGATGTTTCCGATGGAATCTGCCTCGATATACTTTACCTCCGACATGCGAGATACCTGTCAGTTCATGAATAAATTATCGCGAATAAAATCATTAATTATACAAGATTTGTAGTTTCCTTCCGTTATAAGTTTGAAATCTCTCTTAATCTAAGATTGAAAATCATTACAAGACTATAATTATAAATCGTATATAAGGTTCGTTTTACTTTTAAGGTGGTGTGGATTGGTTTTCAAAATATACATTTTTTGAATTTCTTCATGCTTAATATAAACAATAAAGCTTTCGTTTTACATAACTAAACATGGCTTGTCGCATATATCATTCAATAACATCAATTCGTTTCCTATAACCATTCTACTCGCTATTAAAAGATACAAAATATACGAAATGTAGGAGGGATACCATTTCCGCCGCTACTGGCGACATTTCAACAGCAAAGCCGTTCAGCGCCGAGTGATATTTTCTAAAGACGTTGACGCGCTCTGTCGACGAGGTAGTTCTTTCTTTAATTTGGTCGATGACCGAGTCGACATTGATGCCATCCTTCATTTAAAAGAAAAGTCAGAAATGAAATAAGGCACCAAAGCGTGTCAGAAAATACAAGGAACACACACACAAAAAATAGGATGTTATTTTGATCTTCTATTAATAATCGTACAGAGAGAGTGAGGTCAACATAAAACGCTATATAATATGTTAGTGTTATTTTAGCCGTAAATTTGCAGACAATGGTGTTTGACCTTTTATTTAGCTCATAGAAATCTTTTCAAAATAATCTTGATTGAATTATGACAAATTTTGATAAGAACAACTTGTTCTTATATCCCCTTTTCTTTTCCGTATAAATCTAATATGTGAGTTGTCACTGCTGACAAAATACTATAATCACGAAACGTGAATGATAACAACGAGATATATCACACATGTATTATGTGTATCAGGGGTAGGCTTTCATATCAGGAATTCCCTCCTTTCTGCCTACTCCAAACACTCCCATAATTTATATATATATTTTTTTTTTTTACTTTTTACTATGTGATGTCACTTTGGCATGTATATTGTACATTATAATGTTTTTATGAAGAATTTGAATTTGAATTTGAAAATAGTTTATTTTTCATTACGTTACTTATTCTTATAAATTATGGGGGTGTATTCTGAAAACGATTTAAAGTTAAAATTGATTGTATCTACGTCACTAAAATATTAAACTGTAGCGATTTGCTAAATTATATTTTAGTAACGTAGATATGACGTATAGATACGATAAATTTTAACTTTAAATCGTTTTCAGAATACACCCCCTGTTTTTTATTTTATAATGGTATGATTTGTAATTATGTGAGTATATTACCTTTAGAACAACGATGTATCTCCCCTCGATGTTTCTCAGTATGGCTGAACCCACACAACAAGTCACACACATCAGTGTGAGGAGCAACCCAAGGACACTAAATCGCCTCATCTTGTATTAACGAAAGGTCTGCAACCAATAACGATACATTAATAATGGGATACGTAATCAATATCATACTTTATATATTATCATTGTTATAAATATCCCCGGTAAATATCATCATAAATCATCATATAAAGATGATATTTATTCAAATTCATTTTATTTCCACAACTTGAATGGAAAAAAACACATACAAATAAAAAGTATACATGGTAAAAACAATGCATATCAGCAATACAACTTGTTCTTATATCAATGATAATACATAAAGTAATATTTATAAAGAACGAATAAAACACAATACATAGCATTAATGCTGGCAGCGGCTATAGATGAGGTGAATCAGCTTTCATAATTATGGATGTTTCCATTTATATAGCGCATAAACTAATGCGTAACTCGGACCATCGAATATAAATAAACAGTCGATCCTCATGATTGAGAAGTGAAATTTCTTCTCCCGTATGAGCATTTCCTTCCTTTCTGATATGTTGTACAAAGCGCACATAACGGTATATAGTCATAATTACACACGTCCAAAGCCTACTATGTCGTGTTGGGCATCGAATCATTGACCTCGGCATTGAAAGACGCATGTCTGCGAACCGTCAACATCACGACACTCGGCTGAACATGTATAGTTGAATGTCAATAGATACAATACATTTATATATATACGATTTAAACTAAATCATACTTATTCATAGAGTTTTCCAAATCGAAATGTGCGTCTTGAACATTTGTTCACAACTTGTAATAAATATAACATATACATTTTCATTTCGTTCTATAAAGTATGTAATAATAATGATAAGTTTTGCCTATAGTGCATTATAATGTCAAATACATCCCTATGCGCTTTACAAAATATAAATTATGTATACTCACGTGTTTAAGGAGACAACAAACCATAAAATCACTCGATCATTCTGAACATTTACAACGAATAAATTATACCAATCCACCAACCTTAATTAGCCTGTAATATTTATCATAATCACATGATTATCATCTGTACTTAGTCTCCGAAAGAATCGGGGTCAGTTTTTAATTTAACCCATTAAGATAAGACGTGCATAATTACAGATAAAATCTTATCTTAATGCGACTTTTTGAAAGATGATCTTGAATATTGGAACCATTTAAAGAAAATTGTACTGTTGGTAGTAACGGGTGTTCTAGTGGGATCTAGTCAAAACCCAAACTTAGTGGTATACATGTGGGAATCGAAAATGGTCAAAACAATGGTCATAAATTACACAAAATGTAACTTGAATTGGGTATTAAACTTTGTCATTTGAGTATAGTATTAATTTATTTTTAAGAGGAATTTTGGATCAATAATACGCGCGTTTGTGTTCGCTGGTTTATTTTGTGAAAAACATATAAAAGAGAAATCATAGTCGAATAATTTAATTTGGACGATCTGGTATATATTGTACATGTGGAAACTATGGTATATAATATGTAGACACGTTGACAGGCACAGTACAGATGGAAAGACACTGATTAAATTAATCAGAAATAAAAACCAATCAAACAAGAATGCTAATCGACGAAATCAGGTACAAACTCCAAAACTAACTAAATCCAAACAAGATAGATAACAGGTGCTTGTCAATAGACAGACCTTATACGTGTTTGTGGGTAAAATCAAAGACCCAGAGGGAATGGGGCGTGTATACTTAGAGAGATAAATATACAACACATGAAGGAAAAAAAGGTCCATTTTAATCAAACAGGAACATATCTGACATTATACAACACAATTTAGAACTGCTGACTTTGTTGTTAAATCAATTATTATACATTATGCAGCATGTAAACGTCTCACCTAAAATTGGGATCTTTATATTATATTCAACGTTTCATCTAGATTTTGACTGCCAAGAATGATGATATTGTTACCTTAACATAATTATGACCAAGGTAACGAGCCAATAGTTATATAATGTTATAACAGACGAGAGATCCAGCTTCTACCTTCAAACAAAATGGCGGTGAACTGTCCGGGGTTCTGTCGCCATTTTCTTGGCGGCAATTGGAAGAAACAATCGGAGAAGATATTCGTGATCGTCTACCTACTCGTTACCATGGTCGCAACGGCGGTCATCATCTGGGACTTGCTGCGAGTCAGCAACGACCAGACCATCTATTTCTGGTTCGTCGCAGGGTTGTCAGTACAGGTCGCAGTTGCGATCTCGCTGTGGAATATCTTTAACCATATGGTCTATTATGTTAAGCCGGATCATCAGAAATATATCGTCAGGTAAAATAATCAAAAATATAAATTTTCTGTTTGTCTTCGGTACAAAAATTTGCGTCACCGCAATCATTATCGTTACTTTTTATCGACATACCATCATCATCATCATCATCATCATCATCATCATCATCATCATCATCATCATCATCATCATCATCATTTTCATCATCGTCATAATAATATCATCATGACTATCATCACCATCATCGTCGTCGTCGTCATCGGCATCATCATCATCATTAAAATCATCACCAGTATCGTGACTACACGCTATCTACTTCTGGTTTGACAACATATTTATATTTTTGTCCTTTTCGATATAATTTTTTTATCACAATGTATGATGACTGTATAATTTCCGAGCATTTCAAATTACTTTTCTCTTCCATTTTCAGGATTCTCGGACTTGTTCCTGCGCATAGTTTTAATTGCGTGAGTACAATGTTGTTGTTTATAATGTGTGTGATAAAATATACCTTATTATACATGGGCATATTATACCAAAGCCCCCCCCCCCCCCCCCCCCCCTAATATTCGAGGCGGGGAATGGCTCGTTTGGAAATTATAGAAAATATTATAACGCTCCCTTTCTAATTTATCATTTGAAAAATTGCTCTATTTTAGATTTTCACCTTCTAGGAACACACGATTAAAATCGGTATATAAACTAGATAGCTAATAAATAAACTTGGTTCGAAGACATTAATGATTTTGTAACCACATTCCTCCACTTTCGCATACCTACTCTGTCTCCTTATACTAATTTTGTGTAACATAGTCTACGTTTATTTCATATCACTCCTCAGTGGTTTGCGATTCGTTACAAGGAGTCGGCCATCTACCTAGACACAATGAGGGACTTCTACCAAGCCGTGGTCGTCTACAGTTTCATGTCCTACCTCTTAGCCTACCTCAACGACAAGTACGATGATATCGAAACCGTACTCAAACAAAAACCGAAACTCAAACCGACACCGCCTTGCTGCTGCGTGAAGTCCATACCAAGTAAAAGGTCAGAATATACAATTATATATAAATATATAATGTATTTTTTGTAATATATTTATTTCTGTTCTGTATTCAAACACGGGAATAAGTCTATTATTTATTTTCTGTATTCAAAACAGGGGGATAATTCGATCCCATACCTAGTTCATCATTTTTCTCCCTTTTCATTTCTCTCCTGTATTCAAATAATGGAATACGTATATCTTATAGAATGGCATATATGGCGTTTCCTTTTAATTTCTGTTCTGTATTCAAATACCTAAATAAGTCCGCTTTTTAAGTTGTGTTTTTAATTTCCCTTTCTTTTTTCTTTACCTTCTCTCAGATTATTGGCTCGACTACGATTCGGGGTTTTTAATTATGTCATCATTCACCCGACTGTCACAATCATCGCAATGTGAGTGAAATGAAAATATATACGATGTACAACAAAATTGTAGTCATATCTGTTTTCGCCAGTTGTCCTATTTGATTTTCTTGTAAAACTTACATTAATATTAACTTAGTAAAAAAAATATAGCTTTTGCTCTTCTGATGTAGCTCCGTATTCTCAACTGATATACAATTATTTGCATTTCAATCCGTTACCACTATTCAGCATTTGATATGAAATTTCTATCATCAGAATACTCTAATAATATGTTTGTTCTTTATGAATAATGAAAAGAAAAAAATTATTTGAATTATCATAATTTGCCTTTTGGTAAATGTTTGTATACAGCATTACTGAGGTGACGGGTCAATATGCTGAGGGGAGTCTGGCTGGGCTGTGGATATGGCTTTCGATCATTGATGCGATCTCACAAGTGGTAAGGAACATCACGAAATGTTCTTTTGTTCAGAACTGGCTAAAACAGCTAGCGTTCAGAAAGATTATACAGCTAAACTTGTACAGAAAAAAAAACATTGTTTTATAAAAAGTTAATTCTCTTTCATCCCTAAGAAACAGTTTGCATATCTGATGATGATGATGATGATGATGATGATGATAGTGACGATCAGAACGATGATACTGATTATGATGACAATGATGATTTCATGATGATGGTGATGATTATGGTGATGATGACGACGACGATGATGATGATAATTTTGCATCCCTAAGAAACAGTTTGCATATCTGATGATAATGATGATGGTGATGATGATGGTGATGATGATGTTGTTGATGATGATGATAGTGACGATCAGAATGATGATACTGATTGACAATGATGATGGTAATGATGATGGTGATGATGATGACGATGGTGATGATGATGATGATTAAGATTAAGATGATGAAAAGTGTCTTGCCAGCCCTCACATTTATCTCATACTTGTGTGAATTTTTGCTTTATGTTTTTTTTTTATATTGTGTTTTTAGTTCATTGATGTTTGTATTGTGTAGGCTACATTTGTAAAGTTGAAAATAAATATGGAGTAATATTGAAATTGCCATTATTATTATTGTCATTGTCGTTATTATCATTATCATTTTTCATTAATCTATTCTGTTATAGTGGGCTATGTACTGCCTGCTGACGTTCTACCGAGCCACCAAGGAGGAGCTAGCGGGCATCCAACCTGTGGGCAAACTCCTCACCATCCAGCTCACCATCTTCGGTTCATTCTTCCAGTCCTTCATCGTCTACCTGGTCATAGGCGCCGTCAATCCGTCGATCAACCCCGAGTGGGGATTCTCAAACGCCACAGATTTTTCTAGATTTGTTCTGGTGAGAATATTTTAGAATATCGTTTTCCAATCCTATTTTTTGTTTTTGTTTAAATTTGATGAATCTTTTATTATATCGCTTATCACAGCATCAATTCTATCAATAATTTTACAGCTATCTCTGTGTTAGGATTAGAATGTTAGAATTTTTTCTCCTAATTTGTTTGATTTTCTTATAATATGTATCGTTTTATTCCATACCTGTTCATATCGTAATGTCTATCTTAATTTGTATATCTATCGATCTCTTCTTCTATCGATCTCTTCGATCTCTATCGATCTCTTCTTCTCGAAGTCTTCTTCTCTACCATGAAATAATAAATATAATGGCTTTAAGATTATTTTTGATCTTGAATCTGTCAGGACTTCATCATCTGTATTGAGATGAGTCTATCAGCCGTGGCGCACCTCTACACATTCCCATACACAGAGTACAAGACAAACAGCACACCACAGAACTTCTGCAAGTCCTGTATATCATGTTGCTCAGTTGCAGATATAGCACACGATGTTGTGGTGCATGTCAAACGAATGTCATGTAAGTATTGGATCTGGGGGGGGGGGGGTGTTTCACAAAGATCCTAAGTTGAACTTAACTCTAAGTTGGACTTAAACATTATGGAAAGCTGTTAGTTTATTTTAAATCTTTTTGTACAAGTTATTTTAAAAGGCATAATATGTTGGTTCAAATCATAAATATATTCTATTATCAAGGATATTTCATGTTCTTAATGTAAAATTTATGAAAAGACTAAAATACTTGCATTCTTGCTTTTGAATATGTTTTTATTCCTAGGCAACAAATGGCTTTCCATAATAGTTGGGTTAAGTTCAACTTAGAATATTTGTGAAACACCCCCTCTATTCACTCAGTGTTAGGCAGGGGACGAGATACATGGGAGAGGGGGGCGCACTGGGCCACATACCCCCCAATCCCAATAATATGACAAATATAAAATCATGATAAGGGTAAAACTTCGGGGGAAAAAAGGAGTACAAAGAGCATGCCTCCTCCCCATCAGTCAAACCACAGTACATCACTGAGGTTAGGGATGCCAGATACAGATCAATTAAAGATATGAATCATATCACTATAATGATTATAGGTCCATAAATGCACACATATGTTAAGAATATCATACAGTTATTGGAACGCTTCTCAGCTCTATGAGGGTTATGTCAAGGGCGTTGATTTCTTCTCATGGTTGGGGGGGATGATCAGGGGGTTTGACCCAATGACGATGCAGAGCATCGTCCACGAGCCGCGAAGCGTCGAGGCGATTTTTTTTGGCTATTTTCGCTAAGAGGGAGGGTTTGACCCAATGACGATGCGGAGCATCGTCCACGAGCCGCGTAGCGGCGAGGCGATTTTTGGGGGGCTATTTTGCTAAGTGGGGGGGAGGGGGGGGTTGACCCAATGACAATATGGATACTGCGTGGGTCTGGACACAATGATGGCGTTTTTCTATGCACATCACACTTTCACTTGGCAGCCCAAGGGGGGGTTTAAACCCCCTAACCCCCCCCCCCCCCCCCCCCCCCCCGTAGATCCGCGCCTGGGGGGGAGGGGGGTGTCCCCCCTCCCACGGTAGGAAGCTTTTGCATTTTGGGGCTTGAAATTGTGCAATCTGGAGCATACCTAAGGCATCAATTTCACGTTTTATAAACTTGTTTCTGAGTTACCGTGTTATAGATAAACACAATTAATGAAATCAAGTTTGCAGAAAACCAAAGGGCGGATCGCACTTCTTTTACTTATAGAGGAATGAGTAAGGACTTTCTAACATAAGACATACGATAGTAGCCTCTTCCACAATTACATGCGCCAGTACACTTTTTTTTCTTTTTTTTTTACCCTCCCAAATATTGGGGGGGATGATAATACAGGCCATCCCCCCCCCCCCACCTCAAATATTGGGGGGGATATATCCCCCCCATCATCGACGCCCCTGGGTTATGTATACAATATTATATACATGAATTAAAGATGAGAATAATATGATTATACAGTATAACCTTGTTATAAACTCTCTTATAACAAGGTAATGTTGCTAGTCCCAGCTCTTTATTATTTTGTGTTTTAACCCTGATGTAAAAAGATGATTTTGGGGTCCCAAGGTCCTTGTTATAACAAGGTTCCATAAAAGCACACATATTTTTTAATGTAGGTAAGAACTTAATCATCAGATAGCAATGTAATTTTGTTTAGCTCGTGGCCAATAATGTCTCTTACGTCAGAATGGATAATTTGGCAGTGGTGTTTCCTTATCTATATTTATATATAAATTCAAAATCTATAAACAGATCAAAATCAAATAGTGTTTGGAGTGATACAAAGGTGCACCACACAGACGATATTTAAACATTTCAAATCTGAAATAGAATCACATTTAAGATTATAAAACCTTGTGTATATCTTAGAAGCAATCTTCAGTTTGACTCAATTTACATTTTACCTCTTATAATATAAGCGGATCTCGGCAATATTTCCTCTTTTTTAAAACTCAATTAACAAATAAATTGAACATTGCAGTTAAAAAGACCCCCAACCTGGCAGATCAGATCGAATACGATGATAATGATGAGCCTGAAGTCGAGTTGGAGGATATGGCCGTCGTGCGAGAGGACAAACCAGCGACGACAAACGTGGAACATCCGCCAACCAATTCACATGAGCAGGTGGTCATTGGCGCACAACGAGTCACGTATCATCACCAACAAGATGAAAGGAAGTCAATAAAGAAAGAAGAGGTAACAACAATAGAGGAAGAAGACACACAACCTACGAGTAAAGATGGCACTGCGGTCGTTGGGTCAGTCGTTGACCATCAAGAAGGTGGAGAGTTTCAAGTCATCATCAGTAATGACGGAAATAATACCCCGACTGACGATTTAGAAAGAACGCGACACGACAGTGGATCCTACTCGGCCAACGGAGATAACTGCATCAGGGAAGGAGACAATGATCAACAAAATGGTGTTACCATGACAACCGCGGTAGTCGGTGCATCTGTCGGTGCAATGGGAGAAACACTGGTGGGGAGCAGCAGAGGTAAAATAGATAGTGGTGGTAGTGGACAAGCAATACTACAGTTGGATGTAAGCGGAAATGAAGAGTCAACTGTGATCGACCAAAGCCAAGGCGTTGCCAATTTAGGGATGCTCAACGTGGCCAGTATTGATGGATTACCAAGTGCTATTAATTCACAATCAAGTTCGTGCTAACACTTCACTAGTAAAAATGAACCAACTCTAAATGGGGTTTTCTTTGAGAAACTTCCTTCTCCCACCTTATACCAATGGTGCACAGTTTACTTTAAATTAACCTCCTTTGTGAATTTCAGCCATAATTTGTTCAAACTACAGAATACAGATTCATGACTGAAGGACCTTGAAAGACACAGAAAGATATAGAGATTGAAAGACATCAGTATTTTCTAGACTGTATGCTGATGTGATCTTAATTGTTATCTACTGGCAAATACAAGCTTTTGTAGAAAATAGTCCATTGAATATAAATTAAAGGGGACCACCAGGCAAAGAACAACACATTATTATATGTTTTGGTACCGTTTTGTGATATCAAATAGATACCCAACTTTTTTCATAGGGTTGCGTAATTCATAAACAAAGCAATTAATTTCCACCACTTACGGAACCACTGCTATTTACTGGTTCCATACGGGCCAACCATTTGCGAGTGCGCCAATGCAGCTATTCACGCGCACGTTTGTAAACAATAGATTCCCGGGCGATTCGTTCGCTGTGCACGCATTGCAATTCACCGCACACATAGCAGTCTGCGTAATTCAGACCGCATGAACGCATGCTTTAGAATGGTGATGCGTTTCCAATTTTTTTTTTCTTTTCTGGAAACATATTTTTGTGAACTTGTTGATGGAATGGAATACTAAAGATGTTACCTTTCTTTAATAAGAATATTATTTTTGGGTGGTGGTACCCTTTAACTTCTTGTAGATGCAAATTTATAAATTTTGTCACTGAAACATACTTTCAAAAATGCTCTATGAATATTGACTCGTGTGTGGTTAAAGATATTGTATTCCTTCAAAATGTGCACAGCATAGTTATTTTATTTACATACATACATAAATGTATGATGTATATACATATTTGTTTGTTTGTTCTTGATATGATAAAACAGTAAAGTGATAAGCTAAAGTGTAAGTAATATTTTACAAAGCACCATTATTGCTTAATATTTGTATATTGTATTATACTAATTAATGTTAATATGAAAATTCATTTGTATTTGTTGTAAAAAGTCAAAATTAAAAATATATATACACTCCATATATTTGAAATAAAGAGGGGTCAGCAAGTTTTTTTTTTGTCTGTTTGATGTATGAGCATGTGTACAGGTCTGTCTGTGTACATACAATAGGGTTGTACCATTTCTTTGGCATTTCTAAATGTCAACATTCTTTACTGAGATTAATATTACTTATACAAAATTCATAAATACATGACATCAAAAATCTTGTTTTAATATAAACATTTATTTGCTGAATTTGCAAAAACATGTAATAGCCCATGCTATATACTCAGAACAATTGTCAAAACATGTTTGAAAGACATAACATATCAATTTTCATAACGGTTAGTAGTATATATATAATTCATAATATATTTCCTTGTCATCACTGATATGAATCATAATCTTTCAAATGGAACATCCAAACAAATAACTCTAACTAAAAGACATTATTCTCATAATTACCAAGTTACTGTAAACGTGGTAGTATTTGCGTTTCTCGGTGCATTAAAGGGATTTAGTAACATTGTCCAAATCTTCCAAATTAAATTTTAATTCTAGCGGTTCCCTTATACCTTGTTGTATTCGTATTAACAATAAAATCATGGGACAGTTTTCGGTTTTTCAAATTTCCCTTTCGTTACAAAGATATGTATGATTGAAGTATTCAGATAAGAAAAACTCTGGGCGAGTTTTTCTTCCGTGTACAAAGTGAGTGCAGTGAGTTACTGAATATCACTTTGCATTTTCGCTCATTACTTGGCCATACAATGTCCATTTGACTTGAAATTTTCACACAATACCCTGTGGACATATGAGATAACAATAATATACATTGCATCAACCATTCATCACTTTTTGCACATGTCAACAAAGTTACTAGATCCCTTTAATTTTTGCATTAGATTTGGTGAGAAAATTCTATAACCCGTGAAAAAAGAAGCATGATTTTCAGTGGGTATTCTGAGTGTGTGAAGAATGAATCTGGAGCACAGGATGCCTCATGCATTGGTGTGTACATACACAATGTGTGGTAGGCTAGCGCGCAAGATAGTTTTCAAAGATTCAATTTCCTTCCATGTAAAATGTGTTTGTGAATGATGCTTATGTTCCTCTTGGAAAGGACACATAAATGAACACTTGCTTAGCGCCCAGCGCGAATATTTCTAACCACGTTTACAGCACTTTAACCCATTCAGGACTAATCAAGCAGTGGTTTATGGAGAATGCATGTTTTATCAAAATGTAACAGTCTTGAATGAGTTAAAATGCATAAACTTTTAATGCAATCAAGTAAACAATACTATTGGGCAATTCCGTATGAGAGAAGGCAAAAACACCACATCTCAAAGTTGAGCAATCTTCCCTAAATCAAACTGTTATCAATAGAGGAAAACTTGAATTTTAGGAAACTGAAAACCGTTTGTATATAGCTCGATTGGTTTTTCAAATATTTCTGCTTGAATTGAACAGAAATTTATGACCTTTTATTCATAAATCAGCTTCATTTTGTGAAAATAAAGTGAATCTTTTAATTCAATGACTGTTTCTGCTCATTTTCTCATATTTTCCATACGATGTTGTAACAAACACAAATTGTAAAGCATGGGCAGTAACTTCATTGCATATTTTTTTGAGAATTTTTAAAAATCCATGCACATTTGATCGTAATTCCGTTACGATAAAACGATTTAAGTTTTTCTCAATATCTTATTACTTGTTCTTTAGTCATGTCATTGTGAATTCTCTTCCTTCACCATAGTCCTAAGAACATCCAACATACTTTTCTGAAATAATGTCACTACTTTTTCCAAAAATGGCGTAACAGTATTAGTAATTCCGTTACGTAACGGAATTACATGCACATGGTTTGTAAGGTATTGAATGATATTGCTGAAAATAAATTTTTTTCTTGTTCTGAATGTAGAAATACCCTTTAAATAGCATGAACTGTAGCCATGTAGACAATAAGTCATTATACATACAGTACATGTACTGTACAATGTTACTTTATCTGACTCATTACCTCACATGCTTCATATTGCATCAATGGTGATTTAACTAAATTGATACACGATAGATAATTTCTCTAATTTCTCCACGAACATAATAGAGATGATAATGTTCTATCATTAAATTAGTTTCCAGCAAGACCCACTTGACTGAAATTATGAAGATGCAGCAGATTCATGTTTGTACTTTAGAAAGGGAAAAACGAAAACAATAACAAAAATTTAAAAATATCCAGTAATTAGTATGACACTGGTTCTACATTTATTTTCTCACATTAATTTACATTGATGTATTTTAAGATATAAATCATACCTTCAACTTTCAAGGAGATTTAATATTAATAATTTTGTATGTAGATTTGAATATCATTGATCAGTTAAGGGCTCATAACTCACCATTAATTATGTAAATTTGTATTAAACTGAAGCATATAAAATCAAACATAAATACAGAATAGGCTTCAAGATATTCAAAACTATACATAATACAGGCTAAGATATGTTTTTATTCATTATCATAAAGTCAGAATTCATTGAGTGTTCAGTGTGCTTCTGTATGCAGATCAAAGAAGATGTACAAAGTATTTGCATTTTCAAATGGGAATTCCTAAAGGTGTCTTTCATTTTTTGCAAATCGATTTTTATATTTTATATGCCAACTTTTTGTATTTGGATCATACATGTTTATATCTGTACATGTATTTCATGAAATGAATGAAAACGCATTCTAAATTGATTTGAGAGTAAATTAAGATCACTTTAGGATGAATTTTTAAAAGAATAATTTTAGAATATAACAAGAGTTTATATAACGAATCTCGATTTGTTTGTAATTCTGTTACGCACACACATAAATTCAGGACTTGTTCTGGTCCTTATGTAAGAGTTTAACAATGCATACATTGTTTAACAATGCATACAAATTAACAATGCATACAAATTCTTTACTATAGACTGTACGCAGAAAAATGTAACCAAGAAATTGCATTTTCATGGGTGGATTCATGGGTGGATTTCACAGGCGTAATTCCGTTACAGTGACATTCGTTTGTCTTAAGGTAATTTCAGAGGTTAAAATAGATCATTTCTGGAAAAAAGATGTACCAAATTCAAGTTTGTAACTTAAATGATAAGTTTTTATTACCAATGAAGAATTTTTTGTGGTAGCTTTTGCAGAAAATCATTACAAAGTTAGTGTTGAATAAAAGACCCCTTTCCGTTATGATTGTATTTTGGTCTCCTGACGCTACAGTGTTATAGATTTGTACCTCTAGTACCCCTGCCAGTTATTAAAGTTGTAAAAACTGTGGAAGTGAAAGGAATTTTAAATATGATTAAGAAAACAGAGCTAAAAATCACTTATATGTCATTCTGTAACAGTGGAATTGCCCATTCACAATGCATTTCCATTTACACAGATTTCCAATATTCAGGAAGTTTACAAGGCTTTATAGCATTGAAAGTTGAATTATTTGACCCGTTTGTGATTTTAAATTGTTTAAATGTTTCTTGATATTGATGATGTGCAGTTCTTTAGCATGTCACATAATGTAGGTACTTTTTTTTTTTTTTTTACTTTGGGTTTTTTCACAATTTAATCATTTTTCTTGAAGTAAAGGAAAAATTTAAAAATGTTGCTATTTTTTACTTCAAATATGGTTATTATTGTCAAATTATTGATTTTTGAAAAGTATTGAAGCTAAAATGTGAATTTGTTGTTGTTCATGTACCGATTTGTGGAAAAGTTGATCCCACTGCTCAAGTTGTGTAATTCCGTTACACACTTTAGTGGACATAGTTTCTAGGATTTTTCTTTCATTTAATTGATGCAATCCTTTTTTATTTCTTGCCTACTAATATGAAGCTGAAAATAAACCGAAATAAAGCTGGAGTTTAGCAATATTTTTTTCAAATTTCACTCTTATTTGTATTTTGGTCATATTTTCATTTGTTTTACACATAACAAGTTCAAAAATTGCTTTACAGATATGTCAAATTATGGTTTATATTCAAGTGCTAGATAGCCTTGATGTTTGCATTAGCATGTAAGAAAAGTTGAGTGCAAAATAATTGAGTTTTCCTTGTAACTTTCAGAGATGTAATTCCGTTACAAATTTGTGTAATTCCGTTACAGTGGTCTTTTTTCAAAAAAGTGAATTTGTGAACTTATCATTGTGTTGTTTATGCACATACTTGTTCCAAAATGAAGTTGACATTATCAAGATAGAAAAAATACATAAAATCAGTTTCAAAGTGTCTTATATTTCAGAGAAACTCAACGCAAACTTGTAGCAAAAAAAAAACTCCATTCTCCGGTAATTCCGTTACGGTCACACATATTGGTCTAGTGTGCAAAAACACATGGAAGATATAAAACCATTTCCCTATCATGTTGTAGCCTGGTTACCCGTGCAACTTATATAAGTATCAAAATTTACTTAAGTCATCAGAATATTGCGCAGGGAATGAAATAATGAGCAAAAAACGTCTCTGAATGTAATTCCGTTATGGTGGAATTGCCCTATTGCACTTAGTTTTCATTCAGGAAGCCAACATAAATTACAAAGACAGTTCATTCAATATTTTATGGGATCAAAATAAACCCTCATGTCTTAAAGGGACTTAGTAACATTGTCCAAATCCTCAAAATAAAATTTTCATTCTAGCGGTTCCCTCATACCTTGTTGTATTCGTATTAACAATAAAATCATGGGACAGGTTTCGATTTTTCAAATTTCCCTTTCGTTACAAAGATATGTACGATCGAAGAAAAAACTCCACGCGAGTTTTTCTTCTGTGTACAAAGTGAGTACAGTGAGTTATTGAATATCACTTTGCATTTTCGCTCATTACTTGGCCATGCAATGTCCATTTGACTTGAAATTTTCACACAATACCCTGTGGACATATGAGATAACAATAATATACATTGCATCAACCATTCATCACTTTTTGCACATGTCAACAAAGTTACTAGATCCCTTTAACCCTAAAAAGACTGGGCTATTTTGAACCTTTAAAAAACTGGGGGGGGGGGGGGGGGCTAAAAGGGCCCCCCCCCTAAGATCTCGGCAACCGAAACTCCGATCGACTCCAAATTTGGCATCGTGATAGATCTACAATATTGCGTAGTTTGATTTTTTATTTTAATTATAATATGCTAATTAGAGCTAATTAATTATGCGAAAATTGTATTTTTTTTCGTATTTTTTGCACTTTTCTTTATATTTGGTGATTCTTATCAAACAAAATTGTGTTCCTGGTGCAGTATACATGCTAGGATTATATAAATTTACCCAATCTCTGATAAAACAACAGGATAATCATGAAAATTTATTTAGTTTTTACCGTTTTCTATGTTTTTTCTTTGTTTTTATCCTTCTCTTTGTGTTTCTTTGTATTATTCTCTATATATTGTATTGTTTTATGCAAATGAGAATGCAATAAGTTTTTTCACCATGCCAAAGTGGAATACTAACGTTACTTGTGAAAAGATGGGTGTAAAACTGCAACATAAAAGGTGCATGTAAAAACTGTGTATGTTATATACATGGAAGAATTAGACAAAAAATAATCAAATTTTCTGTGACACGCGATCGCAAAATGTTACATAACACATTGATCGTTGAACTGGTGTGCGCAAATTTGGTATCAAAAGTTGCGCAAGACTCTAAGGAAAAAGGTCATGAAGTGGCACCGTAAAATATTTAAGCGTTGCGAAGTAATCGCGAAAATAGCAGAGGGGGGGGGCTAAATCAGCCCCCCCCCCCAGTCTTTTTAGGGTTAAGCCAGTCTTAGGACCTAACTATAAAAGAATGTTGCCTTTGTTGTTAGGTAGCCTTTAAAAAGATAAGTGGTTTTTTCCCCATACAAAGTCGGACTTTTATCAGTCAATGGAGAACATTGCTGAAGGGAAGAGGGTGATACAAAATTACTGACTGAATTTTCATTGTAAGATCTCATTTTAGCAAACGTATATTATTCATTCAAGATACATTTTCAAACGATTATCCTTTTTTCTTTCAAAAAGTTTAAGTCTTCTGTAATATTTTGATATAATTGATTAACTTTCACACACCAAATACAGGAATGTGCGTGAGTTTTAGATCATTTCAACACACTTCCTTTGAAATTGAGTTAAATATACATATATGGCGGCAAGTATGTAGCTACATGTACATAAACAAAACTTAACTTTCTCTGACAAATCTTCTATAGATTGTCAGCACCTCTTTTTAAAGCTGGTTTCATAAAGTATCTGCAGTGCTGACTGATACTACCATAAATAATTACACTTCAAATAGATTATACTTTTTATGTTTATTTCCAATTTCTTTCTGGTAAACATCTAGTTTTGCATTTAAACATCTCTGTTGAAAGCCAACATGTTTTCATACATGTATATCAAGCAAATCTCCCGTTATCTCCCATTAAACCTAATGAAATCGGCACCAGATATTCCAACTGACTCATAAAATCTTCTATGTAAAGAATTTTACATAAAATGCATAAAATGCTGAGTAATTTTTAGATTAACTC
The DNA here is from genome assembly GCA_037951105.1 of Echinarachnius parma. NCBI lineage: Eukaryota > Metazoa > Echinodermata > Echinoidea > Clypeasteroida > Echinarachniidae > Echinarachnius > Echinarachnius parma. The sequence continues at coordinate 155,444 of JBAMJV010009017.1, read as the reverse complement.
GACCATTCCGGGACATAACCATGTCAAAGTACATATGTCTAGTCTTGTGAGAAGTGTCTCCTCTGTTATTGTAAAGTGTCATAACCTCAAAACATATCTTTATGCCAAGCCTAGATGGTACTTAAAAGCCACACAAGTCTAGTAAACCCCGTTAACAGTCTACAATGTACTTACTTACTTAGACTTAGTAGCTCCCGCGTCGTCCGACGCATGAGGCGGTCATCACTCTCCAGCTGGGTCTGTCAGCAGTTAGAGTCTTAATGTCTTTCCAACTTGTAAGGCTGCCTTTGAGATCTTGTTGGATGTTTTGCTTCCAGTTCATTTTGGGCCTGCCCCTTCTTCTTCTACCCAGGGGGTACTGTAGTCAACAACTATTCAATCTTGAAAGGCTAAATATGATCAATCCTTATTTCACAGAAGAGAGAGGCAGTCAACCTTAACACATTGCCTCTGGGAACCTGTGTGTTCCTGTATTAACTATATGGGAATAGCAAAATCTAGTAGAGGACAAGTTTAACAAATCATATCCACTGGGGCTGAAGAAAAAAGAAGGAATTTCAGCCTACAAAAAACAAGAAAAAGGAATCAGAACAGACCTTCGACTCAGCCAATATTTCATCTTATGCCAGTTCGGCTAATAAATACAACATTGAGAGTTCTTTTTTTTATCATCTCACCACTCTCAATACATAGTTGCTTTCATTGGTTTGGAGTTCATATAATAAAGGCAACATTGATTGTACTTTCCTTTTTCTCATCTCTGCATCTATAATGTTCCTCTGCTTCATTTCTTTGGTTTGGCTTTCTTTGGTTTGCGTTGCCGGCTGCCTGCCTCTCCCTGCCTGAATGTGATGCACTGAATACAAATAGAAACAGGCAGATAACATTATCAAAACAAGACAGAAATAAACATTTAAACACAGAGAAAATATTAATTCATTATCAAAAAATTTTGTTTACAAAATGTAACAAGTGAGATAACATGAAAGAAAGCATGAAAAAAAAAGAAGATAAAAATATACTAAACATTATACAGTGGAACCTAGTTATAACAAAGACCGTAGGACCATGGAAGTTACCTTGTTTATTATGTAATAATAATATGAAGTGCTTGGTCCAGCAAAAGTCTAGAGGGTTTTGTTATATTAGATCTCTTTATATCGAGGTTCCACTTTTGTATTAAAAAACAAATGATCAAAACAAAAATCCAAATGAAAATAGAAAAGGTAATATTCATCAATATGACAAATATATTTTAATCAAGTGGAGAAGGCTAGGACTACTACAGTCTGAAGGTACTGTACTTGTATTATCTTTATTAGAAAATTAAACATTAAACGCGAACAAAAACAATTTGGCATTTAAATTAATATTTGTTGTGCAATGTTGTGTACTAATTAATTGAGCCTATGAATTCATGCAATGCTCTTTACTATATTTTCACTATATTTTGTAGCTACCTATGTTGATATTCTTCTTGTATTTGATTATACAGCACTAAGAAACATTATAACACTAACGAATGGGCTTCTTGTGATAGATCAAGCACATTAGTTAGTTGTTTTTATATCACTCATCATGATCAATATCGCGGATTGCGATAATCTTACGCAAAATAAGTGAAAATCTCTTAATATTTCATAGAATCGCTTGTAAATTTTGTCATAAAAAATCAATGGACATTGATGAAGCCAGTATGAGCCTCCAGAACCATGTCGCATCCAATACGCTTAATTTCATTGATTATTTTGCGCAAAGAATAACAAAGACGCGAAACTGAGTGCGTACCAACGCGCTGGCATGGTGCGCACATACGCAATGAATGCGTACTAGCGCGCCCACGGATGTGCTTATTGGCTGTCTTGGCGTTCTTCCTCTGACCTAGATTAGTGTTAGTTTTTACAAACAGTTGCCATCACGTGACTAGAATGTGTGCGCCATAGAGTACTGCACAAATTTGTTCGCGTGTGCATTTTGCTACAACACATGATCTTTGGAACGAATGCATAACACACTTTTAGTGTTAGTTTTTACTAACAAGCCCCGTCGCGTGATTGTGCGTGATGTCCATAACTATCGTATGTCAAATTCATTGGTAAAATCATTGTATGAGGGATATAATATGTACTAACATTTGTATTAGTGTAATTATGATTATTTCCTTAGTTCTGGTGCATGGGCAGGAGCCAGACTCTGCCTTCTTGCACCTGTATACCATATGCGTGGTAGGGTCAATCAGTTATTGAGGAATGATGTCAACTTACCTGACTGTCTAGAAACTCCATCAGTTTGATCTTGGAGCAAACTATCTTCTTCTCCTTCAGCTCCTTATACAGGTCCTCAAGCCTCAATACCTGCAAATATAAACAAAAATAATAAAACAAAATAAAATATTAATAAAAGATTATGAATAATAAAGGATTGCATTTATATAGTGCTTAAAGGAGAATTCCGGACGAGTTTTTAAATTGGAAATAAATCTATGGATGTGCTTGAATATTTTCAGGATTTGACTCTCTGGTTAATTTCTAAGAGATTTTTCTAATGTCATTAACTCTGAGGAAATAATTAAATTTACTGCACACAATCATGAGACCCTTACGTAGCACCCTCATTTTGCTCAATTTCTTGAGTAGGCTTGAATCCGGTGCCACTGCATTGTGATCACTGCATGCATCATTCATAATAGCTGGCCATGCAGAGCCAGGAAATTCAATAACCACGTTTACAGGACTTTGTGTCTATTCAAATTCCAATGAAAGCCAAACGTGTTACAATATCGGGCAGGCAAGTATTTTCAAACGGTTCAACGATGCAGTAATGCTCAAAGGCACGGTTGAGTGGCGCATCGTGGACTAAACTATTCATGATCGAGCATTGTATTGGTCCGATCAAAAGAACACATTCGCTGCAGTGTAAATACATAGATAGGCGCATAGTGAGGGTCGCAAGTCACAAATTGGTGCATTGTGGGATAGAACAAGCTCGCTCGCGAATTTGTGTCATTCGAATTTCAAAGCCAATTATAAGAACCCACAATCATACTTTTTTCACACAAAATTGTGTTTATTGACCTAGAATATCTATCTTTCAATCATTAGAAGCTTGAAATCGTGTGGAAGTCCACTTTAATATCATCTTTGGTTATCAGAAACAGTTCAAACCTGCACAATGATCTTGTGAACCTGGGAACTCAATCACTACTCAGGTACTAAACAGAATTATACAAAATGGGCTGATGATACTCACTTCATAGTTCAATACTTGTAGATGCAAGTCTTTGTTGTCCATGATGTACTTCTTAATTTCAGCAGGCATATCACGAACCTACAAAAAAATAAAACAGGTAATACAAAAAATATTCAGACATTCTATTTGGTTTTAGTGAGAAAATCATTTGAAAATAATATGTTATACATGATAATAAAGGCAAACAGTGTAACAAAGATATATTGATCAACCTTTTAAAATTTTATTTTCAAAATGTGTATGATAAATGACTAGAAAATACTATGTCATATAGGCGTTATATAAATTTATTATATTATTAAAGGTAACGTTGAGTATTGGTCAAACTTAACTTTAGTAACCAAAACCTGCACGATTACGGTACAAACTAATAGTTATAACTTCACCATGCTCGAAAAGTATACACAATTACAAACGACAAAGTAAAACCCCTGTTATCATTCAAAAAGAGCCGTTACCACTCAAGAGTCAAATTAACTCTATAGAGAGAAGCGCTAGCGTTCTAGGTCCTCCTAATACGGGACTGTAATGCGCGGCAATAGTTACCGCGGCCATCGCGATCATCTTTTGTTCAAAATTCTGTTCGGAGTCGCGCTAACACGCGGAGAGGGATGGAGGGAAAATCATAATTTTAATCCACCCGATAGTTGGATCACATAATGGAGAGTGAATTGGTGGTAAGTACCGTATCATATGTATAGTTTTAAGCACAATTAGCGTGCTTACAAATATTAATTTTCAGTCCCGTATTAAGAGGACCTAGAACGCTTGCGCCTCGCGCTATCGTTCTCTAAAAAGTGATGTCCGGACGTCAATCACTTTTATATAATATTCTGAAAGCAAATTTCACAACAATTAGAGCATTTGAATGGGAATTATTATTATTTCCCATGTTTTTTTCCATGATCTTTCATATGGAATTGAAATCAACCAAATCCGTTACAATTAATTCTGGGGGGGCACTTCGGTAAATACCAATACTCAACGCTCCCTTTAATATTATTGTGTTTTTGTTGATGCTGCCGAAAATTGACTATGGGGAGCTGCTGGACTATGTTAAAGTATATATGGGGAGTGAATACAAATTTGTTTTACCCCTACCAAAAAACGAAATTGCAATTGTAAAAACCAATGATATTCAGTAAGATATGTCAAATATATTTATGCATATAGTTCATTATATTGTACCAAATAACACAAAATTTGATTGCTACCTGCTGAGATGCCATGATGTCACTGTCAGCTTCAGACTCTTCTTCATGGTAGATACTCTCTCCAAAGTCTTCAACATTACTGCACCAAACACAAAAAAGGACAAGCAACATTTCAGTAACAATGTCAAAAACACACAACAAAATTAACAAGTTACTGTTAAATTGTTTACTAATAAGATACAACTGTTGTACTACTTATTTCAATGCTCTCAATGCCTTTAAAATAAGTGTTATGTTTGGCATTACAAATCTACACTTCTATTTCAACATGATGAATACAAACAAAAATGTCAACACTGATAAGTACAGACTTTGGAATGTTGAAGCAATTTTAAAAGTGTAAAAGCAAACTGCAAAGAAAGGCAAATAAACATTATTGTGCAGCAAAAGTATCACATTTGTTTTTTCGTATGATACAGGCAAAGCTCATTTTTAATAATTCAGTGGTTAAAATCAAAACTATCTTGTTACTCAATACAGTGAAACCTTATTATAACAAGCACCTTGAGTCTATTATATTTTACCTCGTTATATCACATATCTTGTTCTATCAGGGCTTATAAACAATAAAATACATTAAATCTGGACCTGTGAAGTTATCTCGCTTTATCAGGTACCTCGTAATAACAGCTTGATATCAAGAATTTTCACTGTACTGTCTGAAAAGTTCAATGAGCCCTTTGTATATTTCAACTTGGTGTGACATTCAGCGGGTTTGGGGATTATAATATCTCAAGATTGAGGGCACCCGGTCGATTGCTCACCTATCATAGCTGGAATCATGACTCTCCTGGCTGCATGACAAGCCATCCCCATCACCAACCACCCCAGGGGGTCCCATCTCCATAGCAACAGCATTAGGTCCACCTCCAACCAGCATCCTTCGACCGCTGGGTCGGCCACCATCCTCACTCCCGATCCTGGACCTCTTTGTTGGGGTCGTGTCTTCGATATCCCAGACAGCTTTCTTTCTCTTCACAGGCTTGGATGTTGCTCTACCGACGCCTTTCCTTGGTGCAGTTTCTTTCGAAGATGCTGCTCTTCCCTCCAATGTTTCTGCCCCCTCTGGTTTAGCTGCTCCATCTACTGCTTTTGCTTTGGATTGTCTTGTTGCACCTGCACCCTTCTTTCCCCCTTTGCCTTCAGTTTTACCCCTCTTTCCCCGGCCTAGAGGTTTCTTGGTTGCTTCGTTCTGGGTGGTTTGTGCACTCTGGGTTTCTTCATCTGACATGTCCTCAGGCATCACTGCAAGCAGAAGCAAAAGTAAGACACAAATTTACTTTCTTTAAATTCAGATTTTTTTTCTATGGTCTGCCAGCTGTTTGCTAGAATGATTTAAACCCAGTTAGGACTAGGGTCTATGGAGAATACATGTTATAGCAAAATCGATCAGTCCTGAACAGGTTTATATATATTTATGACTCAAGTTAACTGACATTTCCTCAGGCATAACTGCAAGCAGAAGCAAAAGTAAGACACAAGTTTATTTTCTTGAAGGTTTGATTTGTTTTTTCTCTGGACTGCCAGCCATTTGCTTTAATGGTTTTAATAACTATTTATGGCTCAAGTTATCTGACATTTCTTCAGGCACCACTGCAAGCAAAAGCAAGACACCAGTTTAGATTCTTGAAATTGTATAGAATCATTTTCTCTGCTCTGCCTGATGTTTACTTTGTTGACTATTTCTTTTTATGATTAAAAAAACTGCTGAAAATTTTTTATCTGAAGTATTCTGGGTCTTAAGTTAAGGAAACATAAGCAAAAGTAAGAATGAAGTCTATTCTGTTGACATTCATGATCTAATCATTTTCTTTGTTTTGTGGGAAATTTTATTTTTTAATTATGAAATTGAAATGAAAATACCAATTACTTAGGCTAGGCATTCACTTAGGGATGAATTTAAAATTGCAAAGATGTTTCTATTGCAGGATGTATCTGTGATAAAACAATTGGTGCATGAACAACTAAGAGCTAATTCCCCAGCAAAAGCCTAGTACAAGCAATTGCTACTTTGTATGCATATTGCATCTTTTGGAGGAGCAGGCACCTTTGAATGTTTGAACAGATAAATGGCACCATACAAGTGATGTGGATCATCATCATCATCAACTATGAGTTATTTAAAAACCCCAGCAAGCCTAGTACAAGCAATCGCTACTTTGTATGCATATAAGCCAATAATGGTAGACTTACCCTGGTGCAGGAAGGAGAAAATCTCAGTCAAAAGGAGCCTGGCTTTCTTCTTTCCTATTGGCTTCACTCCAAATCTCTTCAGCTCTTTCTGTGCAGTCAGATGTAATAATAATAACAATAATTTCATTTATATAGCGCTTTTTTCAAAAATCGATACAAAGCACTTAATGTAGATGTAAGATATATGTTTTTATGGCTTTATGATTTAAATGAATGACAAACATAATATCTACGCACATTTTGTAATAAAGGCATACGGACGTGAACAATCCAGATATGACATTTTGGTGGCCTAAAGCAATACATTTAATACATTATATATTTGGTTCACCATTCCAACAAGTATAATTTACAATTTACCCCTTGACTACGGAAACCGGGTGGGTTGTGTACAAAGTCTATGGAGATTTCAGAATCTCGAAGGGAACGGGTAAATAACTTTTCAGTGGTCAAGAATAAAACTAGGGAGATAGCGGTGGGCTAACCTTGAGTTCAGGTGTTAACATGGAGTCATAGTCTGGTCTTGGGGTGATGGGAGCGGGAGAGTGGTACTCATCCGTTATCTGTTGTAGGCGCCTCATCGCTGGGGTCTTCCTCAATGCAACTGAAATGAAACAACCAAGTAAGCTTGGGATTAGTAAGTCAATTAACTATTAGGTGAATCAATCATCTCTACCACAAAGAAGACAACATACTATCACAATACAAACTCTGCTTAATGAATAGGTCTTGGGGTAATGGGGGTGGGAGAGTAATTGTATTCATCCGTTATCTGTTGTAGGTGCCTCATGGCAAGCGTTTAAATGATTTCAACTGAAATGAGAGTAAAAAGGAAAGGGAAGACATTTAACCACTTCCAAATGATCCTTTTCACATGAAATATGTGAGAATGCTGCAAAACCAGTGGACAGTACAATATAAGAAACCTGTACAAATAACATATATATAACTAATTATTTGTAATTTATACCCACCAGCTGTTGATGATGAACAGCCAGGTGATGCCAGCTGCTGTAGCAAGAAGGAGTCAGACATGTTGTCATGGTGACTGAGTAGGTCGTCATGGTGATTAATGAGGTCATCCATACCCGCATCTTCCTCGGGAGGTCCTTGGTAGGAGGCATCTCCATCATCTTGCCTGCAACGATTCTTGTCATCAATTTGATCAAATCTTCCTTTGACTGAAGCCTCCTCCTCCTCCTCTTCTCCCTGAGTTAGATCAATACTTTGCTCATCTCCCTGATTTAGATCAATTCCATCATTGGCCTCTGCACTTCTCTGATCAATGAGATTGAGCCCTGCACCGTCTCCTGGATCATCAGCATGACTTTGATTGACATCCTGCTCCTCAAGGTCATCACTGTCATCGTGAGTGAGATCAATCTCTGCATGGAGTTCCTTTTCATTACTGTTGCTCTCTGATCTCTTCACCTTTTCATTACTGTTGCTCTCTGATCTCTTCACCTTTTCATTACTGTTGCTCTCTGATCTCTTCACCTTTTCATTACTGTTGCTCTCTGATCTCTTCACCTTTTTTGAATGGCCTTCCTCCTCCTTCTCAGTACCTGGTTCCACATCTCTTGTTGATGCACCTAGTGTTGATGCATTTCTTGTTGATGCACAATCATCAAAGTGTTCTTCTGTTTGATAGTGAAAGTCATCCATTCCGCATCCCTCCTCAATGTCAAAGGCAAACCTTTCCTCCATTCCTCCAACGCTGCCCTGCATGTCTCCAATCATGCTAGTACTTCCCGGCGTTCCTCTACCCATACCATCTCTGCCCTGCATATTTGCTGAAGTGTTATGATTGTGGAGAAGTCTTGGTGTAGCTCCAGTTCTTGACATTGACAAGGGCAGCGGGAAGACGGGAGACAACTGTTCTGGAGATGGTGTCACTGACGTATCCTCTTCTATATCAGTATTTCTGTTAGCAACATTATCATCCATCATAGATATCTTTGTAAGCAAAGGAGGTGTACAATCATCATCATTTAACAAACTAGGTGTGTATCTTTGTTCCACACTGCCTAGTGAATGGCTCTGTCTCTGTTTCGTAGCAGATGAACTGTGATTCAATACTTCTTCCACCTCATCCGGGGATAACAGTTGTGAGTTATCCAGCGTCTTTGATGAAACAGGCAAGCAATTGGTCAAAGATACAACTAACTGTTTGCTTTTCCTATTCAACATTGTACTATTGGGTGACGCAAGAGATTGACTTGTAAGGTTATGCTGACTTGACCTCCCTGGACGAGCAGCTTGTGTCAAACTCCGAGAGAATTTAGGAGATGGCGGTGGAGATGGTGAGAGAACATCGTCAGAGAAATTGTCCTGTGGGGAGTGGCTAATAGGGGAAGCCCCTACAGGAGGGTCAGCACCTGGACAGGGGTTAGGGCTACAGGAATCTTCAGAGATACTCATGGGTGATGCTTCCCCTTCTATCCTCGACTGTTCAAAGCCCTGACCCATTTCATTATCTTCTGCAGAGGCTCCAGCTACTCCTTCATGTGGCATGCAGACCAAATTATCTTCAACAGATTTATTGTTATCCCATCCTCTAGGCAGTCTACTCCTGTGTAAGACAACCTTTGGAGTCTTCTGTAAATCAGCTGCTGACTTGACATCATCTGAAGCACCTTCTTCAATGTCTTCCACCACTTGGTTATCTCGAAATGACCCATCAGTCAAGGTGCCATGAGGATCTCTTGGTGACCTAGCAGGTGTAGACTCATGTGGTCCAACAATTGCTCTTTTCCTGGAATCAATTTTTGTCTTTCTAGGTGCTCGGTCACACTCGCTCTCTTCATCGTCAGCAAGATTAACAACATCATCCACAATGTCTGGGACTATGTGTCCTATCCCACTGTTAGTCACTGCAGGGTCAGTCTCTGCATCCGTTGAGTCACATTGCAGGAGGAGCACCTCATCATCATCTCCCTCATCCGTGCTCCCAACACCACCAGACTGGGGATAGTGGCTCCCACTGCTGTCAGCAGATAGATCAGATATCATCTTGTTGATATTATGAACCTTAAAGTGATTTCTGAATCTTTTGTTTTTTGCATTGGCTTCCTGAATTGTCTTCTCATGATCATTTGCTGATTGAGATTTGTTAGCATCTATTCTCTGGCTGATTCTGCTGCGGAATTTTGGAGAAGAATTTGCTGAATTGTCTGGATGATGCCATCTACTTGGTGCTCCTTTTGCGTCAGATAACACATAACTCTCACACTTTGTAGTTTTTAGAGCAAGAGAATTGTTTGCTGATGTATTAGTTTGATCAATTGTCCCTCCTTTATCATCAATGTCATACATTTCAAACGATTCATTAATTTGACCATTCTTCTGTTTGGTAGAATCTTTCTTCCCTGGAGCACTCGTGTTGGCATCCATTTCATCATCATCTAAGATGATGGTCCAATCCTCTTCAACAGCATCCTCACCATCCCCATCACTCTTTCCTTCATTACTGATGCTCCTTGGAGTGCATCTTTGGGTAAGTATCGTTCTGCTCATTTCCTCGTCCGATTCCTCATCTGAAGGGGGAAAATTGTTGCCTCTCTCACCACCATGTCCAATCTCCCTATCAGCATGCACATCACTTGATTTGAAACCTTCCCCAACCATCTCATCTCCGGTAGTTCTTCCAATGGAATCATCGCTCTTCATTTCAACATCCTCGTCATCACTTTGCAACCTCCTGACACCACTGATCAAGTCATCTGTGCTTCTATCTCCATGTTTATCTCCAACAAAGGCCTGTGAAACATCCTCCTCATCATCTCGGCTCTCCCCACTCCGGTTCCGTGATCGCTGCGTCAGCGCCATCTCATAAATCTCATCCATCTCCTGATCATCCAGGCATTCCCGCTCCTCATCCTCATCAGATGTCGACCCATCAGCCTCTCGACTCTTGCTGACATCATCCTCTACCTCATCATCTTCCTCCTCCTGATCATCCTCCCACAGACTGTCAATGAGTTGGTTCAGATCTTTATTGACGATGTCCAGCTCGCTTCGCTGGCTTCCCTTCCGTTGCTTCCCTCGTTCTGGACTCTCAGGAAGGAGAGCCTCACAGGCAGAGGCCAAGTCTGGCAGGTTATATCTGAAAATAGAACATTAAACAAACAAAATTATTTATATTATAGTATGAAGTACGTACATGTTGGTCACTATGTATAAAGACATTCTGACAATTTTCCTTTGTAGTGAAAATGGCAATATTTTGGCAAATTTTGTTTTCATATCCTAGCAAAATTAACAAAATTTATGGCTGAATTATGTAATTTTCCTGAAGTCATTCAGATTTCAGCCAAAATTGTCTGACATTTACCTTTAAAGGTGTGCTTTTTCAGTTGACCGAGCATGGTGGCTTAGCGGTTAGAGTGTCCACCTCATGCACGGGAGGTCCCGGGTTCAAACCCAGACCGGGTCATACCAAAGACTTTAAAAATGGTACCTTCTGCCTTCTAGCCAGGCGCTCGGCATTTATAGAATGGGGAAGGGAAAGTTAATCACATGAGTTACCAGAGGACTGGCCCCCTTCTGTAGCTTTCGCTACATTTAGTAGACGTGTGGCCTAGGGCTAATGAATCGGAGATAGGCGCCGCCTTATGTGCCAAAATTGGCACGGGAAGGTCTTTAACTTTAACTTTTTCAGTAAACACCTAAAATGTAGGAGACCTTAGCAACCTACACCTACACCCCCTTAGAAAATTTTGTCTCTCGTAACTAAGTATTGAGAGAGTTAACCGAATCATCTATGTCAATCTTATCCAATGCAATCTTATCAACAATTTAAATGCAGAAGTAATTTCCCCCTGAAATCTCCTAAACATAAAAGGTAAATTATATCAAAACATCAAAGAGCATCAATAAACTATGAAATAAATAACAAAAAAGACGACAGAAACAGAGAATAAAAGTGCTAACCTGTTGGCAAATTTGCTGATCTCAGCTGCCGTTTCAGGAGTGATGATGAGATGGGCAGAATACAGGTAGCTTAACACACTCTCCATGGATTCATAGGACACATCTGGTATTTGCAAGACACGCTGCAAGACACGCCCCTTTGAGCTGTTCAGTGAGGGTGCTTCCAGAAGGGCCTGGGGTTATAACAGGAACAAAGGTTGAATGAGAAATAAGTTTGCTGTGTCTCAAAGCACAGAATTAAAATATAATTGTGTTTCTTTGTGTAATAAGTAAATAAATGTAAAGTATAATGCAGTCCTCATTTTGATAAGATATGCCCTATATTTGCATGGCACGCCCCTTTGAGTTGCTCAGTGATGGTGCTTCCAGGACTGCCTAGGGTTATAACAGGAACAGAGTTTAAATGAGAAATAAGTTTGATGTGTCTCAAATCACAGTATAAGGGGGAGAAAGAAGATGGAACCATGTATCAGGGTGACTAAAAAGAAGGAATTTATGATAAATAACTGATGGTAAAAACCAATAGATGAAGACATCTACGACAGCTATAGACGTAACCTAAGGTACTCAAGAGGAAACGATGGAAATCTATTCACATTTTTTTGGTGATAAAACAATATATAATGTTCATAATACTTCTTTTATGAAGTAGAGTTTGAACAATATGACATATGGCTAATGAAGCTCCAAAATATGGTTTCAGAAGACATAAATGTATATACTGTGTTGACATAAACCTACTGAAATACAATCAAAATGATTACAAAAATTGTGTTATAGTTCTAGTCATATCTTCAAAACTACTTCTTGATACACTATTAAAAAGCTACCATATGAAAGACAAACTTTGACAGTAATTGCTTGGAACCTACTGTAGCTAGTGCTGGGCAGCGGAGCTGGATGAAAAGGCTGTGGGCATGAAGTCGACTGCCATCGTCGATCTCGATGACGACGTCGCTCATGGTGGATGAGTTGACGAGCGATGAGAGATCTTCCAGTAGACAGAGCTGTTCATCGGTCAGTCTGCTCTCTGGACTCTCTGCCTGGGGAAGTAATGTGCGAACAGGACTAAAAGTTAGCATTGGCCTGTTGGCCCAGTGCCACTAAAATGAGATTTTGAGCCATAACGATTCCAGAAACACCAAATTTTACATTACTTGTCAAATCTGTTGTATAAGATATATCTTTTGCCCGAACAAACATTTTTTTTTACTTGCCCCCCAAAACTTATGTGGAACAAAAGAAAATGTAATCACGCTAGGTAGATGGATTCGCTTGGCAAATATCTTGCTTGTTTCTATATTGTAGATGAGATTTACACACACAAAGAATCACATTTTACTCTCACTACATATAATTGAAAAGAAATGTAAGTTGCCTGATCGGGCAAACAAACAAGACCACTTATGTAATTGTACTTGCCTGACACCAATTTTTACTTGCCCGGGCAATAGGGCAAGTGTCAGTGTTGAGACCTGCTATATGCATACATGAAAGGAAAGCTCACCCTTTCTTCAATTTCCTGGGGGATGAAACCACTTGCAGCTGTCCCATTGGAGTCGACCAGGGATGATATATCTGGATCCTCGTACCCCTCCTCTGCCAATGCAGCTAGGCACTGCACCGTCATGCCCAAAGCCTGCGTTGTACTCAATGTGTCTTCTGCTAGAGTTGAGCCCAAGTTGATGGTTGTTTCAGCCTGGATTAGAAAATAACAATGAAAGTCAATACCAATGACAGCTTGGCTAAAGTCAAGCCAAATGTGCTATTCTGCTCAGAATCAAAGCATTATCTAATCATCATATTTCTTAAATAAATGAGATTCCATAAGCATGTTCAAATACCACATCAACCTTTCTGATCATCAATGACCTTGATGGTCTGTCTCATTTGATCTAAACAAATATATGGTGCCTTAAAATTAAATTTCCCCAACCCCTGAACTTGACCCCAACACTAATATAACACTAACCATGATTATAATCCCTAATACTCATCCCCAAATCATTATCCTTTAATTCTAATTTTGCTAGTAAGAAATGGGATGTCCACCGAAATGGTATACCGTATTTGCTGGTGTATTAACCGCACCTTTTTTCAAACAAAAAAAAAAGAAGAAAAAAAAGGGGTGCGGTTAATACACGACCGCACTTTTTTTTTTTTAGGGGTGCGGTTAATACACCGGAGCGGTTAATACACCAGCAAATACGGTAGACCAATCAGCATGGTTGCATATAACTGGGCAATCATAGTAATCTGTTTATCTTTTGTTACTAGGATGCAGCTTTTAGATAAGGCTCAGCCTTTCTGCTGTATCTCTCTGCATTTCCATTGTTTATTGTATGTGCAGTATTCTCATTTGCTGGTTGTAATTTATATATATGTTTTTATGAAAATGCTAAATAAATTGAAATTGAAATGTTACCTTTACAACATACCTGATTATCAAAAACCTTGATGGGAGTTTTTCTTGGCGTCTTTGACACTGCCTTTCTTGGAGTCATGGAATATGATCTCTTGCGCGGAGTGGTGACAGGTTTCCTCTCTTGTGGTGTGATAGTGGACTTGAGCTGCTCTACATAAAAACCTGATAGGTCACCAGTCTGCTCACTGGCTGAATTCAGTCCTGCAGCGCTCCATAAGTTGTCACCAGATTTGACCTTTTAAAGAAAACATCAAACTGTTCATTTAATGGTACACTTGAGTATTGGTACTTCCCGAAATGCCCCTTGACACTAAATTGGTTGGTTTTAATTCCATTTGAAAGTTCATTGAATAAAACATGTGAAATGAGAATCATTCCCTTTCTAATGCTCTCATAGTTGTAAAATTGTATTTTAAAATATTTTATTCATAAGGGGGGGGGGGGACATCTTATATATAAAATGCTTACTACACTTCTTTCAAAAAATGTCAAGAGGTTTTTAAATAGTTGTTGATGATATCTCTATTTAATCATTATTTTAACAGGACATCACATACACAATTGTGTATGAACCAATGATTTTTTCAGAGAGCGCCCTCTTGAGTTGTAATGGCTTTTTACTTAGTCGTTTGTAATTGTGAATAAGTTTTGAGCATGGTGGAGTTATAACTATTAGTTTGTACTGTAATGGTGCAGGTTTGGTTATTAAAATTCAGTTTGACCAAAACTCAACTATCCCTTTAATTGTTTATTCAGGAAATTCATTTTTAAAAGTTGTTCTGGGTGGTTGGACTAGTAAAATGTTATCATAACATACATAAAGTTGCAGAAATTCATGATAATTAAATCCACAACAGGTGAGATAAGTACTCAACATGTACACATTTACAAATCCTTTTTACAGTGTTATACATGTATGTGATGATGAATATCTGGCATCAAATTTCATTGGACTGAATGGGATTTATTTCAAAATGGTATCAGCATACAATAATATCTTAAACACATGAAATAATAACTCAATATCTTTAGAGTATGATAACATATTTAAAACTATCTTGTCATTTAAAAGTGTAAATGAGTACAGTCAAATTATTAAAAATCCATCATTTCAGACATTTCTTAAAGTATTTAGTAGTGAAAATTTAAAATATTCTTTACACAACAAACCTTGGCTTCCATTGTCTGACTTCCCTTAGATGATGAGTACTTCTGATCTATTCTGCTGCACTGAAGGACAGGCATGGAGCAATCATAATCTTCCTGTGAACCAATTGAATAAAACATGCATTAGTAACACAATTATTGCAACTTGATATGGTACACTGTAGAAAGAATTATATGAAATGTATGCTTTAGAAAGAGAATTTTATTGCAACTAGAAATATTATGATGGTTTAACACTTTCTAGACTACTGTGTTCAACGTTGCTATAACACGCATTCTGCATAGACCCCAACCCAAGTGACTTTAGGTTCTGAACAGGACAAAGGATAATATATGTGACCCGCTATAGCAAAACCCTGCACTTGCTGGTAATTCATGTTTTGAAGAAATGTGCATTTTAAGTTCACATAATGTGTTTAAAAAACTTACGATTGTAAAATTGAAACAATCATATCTTTGCAAATTATTGACCAATTTGTTAGAACAAAGCATCAAATGAAAGCTTGTGATGAGGCCTTTATAATGGTAGGAAAATCTACATTGTTATTTTTACCGACAAGTGCAGGGTTTAGCTATATAGCCAGTCACACATATGAAGGTATACAACTACACTGTGACATTATTTTAACTCGTTCATACGACGTACCAGGCATGACAGCTCAGGAGTAGACCCTCGTCATATGCTTTTTAAAACTGTAAAAATACCTAAAACACCTACTGCCTTCTCGCCAGGTCCTTGGTTAGAGTAGAAAGGAGTAGGGTAATAACATTCATTCCAATATGCAGGGCCTGCTGATATTACTCTCTGAAGAGACTACCCTGGGCATATTCCCGACCCCAGGAATTAGCTCATTCTGATTAGGGATAAACAAATAACTTGTCTAAAAGCACTGGTAAGCAAGTTCTCTTCAAAGGGATCTAGTAACATACCATTCTATATTCATTCTAATACCAATAGAAGCATGGAACATGCTTTTTATTTTTCCACATGTCAACAAAGTTGCAAGATCCCTTTAATAACCAAGTGTGATTTTTTATGGCATGCTACTGCGAGTGTTTAGATCTACTGCAACTCACCAAGGTGGATGCGATGATGGCGTTGATGCGTTCCTGTAGAATCTTCTGCCTCTCATCCTCCTGCCTGGTCAGAAGCACTGGGAATCTGCCAAAGCAAATGTAACAGTGAGTTAGTTAGCCCTTTGAATCCTGATCATCTTATTTATATAGCTACTGCAAGCGTTTCAGTGCTAACAATAATGAAAACATGAATCATTTTATGGTAACACTGTGACATGTTGTCAATGTTTTCTTGGAATTGCCCTATGGCTATGCTCAAAATTAACACAGGCACACTGACCCGAGGCCACTGGCCATCATATTTCATTGATGCTAAATTCCACTGGCCTGAATGGGCAACCAAATATAACATACTTTTTAATGTTTTTCTTTGTTTGGGGCCACCAGATTCAGGTTTTGGGCAACTATAAATTTAAAAATATTGTTCTTTCTTGCCTGACTGGGTCACAAGGCAAACAATAATTAATTGTTAACGTAATTGCCTAGATGGTTAATTTCTTACTCCTGACAGTTCTTCTTGGGTGCTCTCTTCCTCTTCCCCTTGGCCTTAGCTCTCTGCTTGGTCCCGTCCTCCTCTGGCTCCTCTCGCCCCAGCTCCTTGTTCCTCTTCCTCTTCTCATCCGCCAGGGAGGCTGAAATTGCCATGGCGATGCGGGTCTGCTCATCCAGCTCCTCACTAAGCGGAACAAATAAATACAAAAATATGATTAACTTGACGTTTCAAACATCTTTGATGTTCTTCATCAGTAGTTGTATTAATGTGTCTGTACCACACATGATTCAGCATGTGACCCTCTCGCCACTGTACATATTCTTCATTTTTACAACATTACAACTGAAAAACATTAAGGATGTTCGATCCATCATGTCCAAAAAGGGAAAACAAATATTGTTAAACTTACTAGTAAATTCTAAAACAAACACTCATCAATGTTGATTATAAATGAGGACTCATGGCTTGACTAGTTTAAGGACAGAACTTGAAAAAAAAGTGAAACTTGGAAATGCCATCCCCTGAAGAACTGCCCAAAACAAATTAGCTAATCCAATCTAATGCAACCTTGTTATGAAGATCTCTGATATAACAAAACCCTCTTTTAAGAATGAACAAAAAAATAAATAAAAAGGTAATCTCTATATTATTTTATTTTTTAAAGCTGATATAACAGAATAACTGATCGATTAAGTATAGTTTACAAAGTAAGTAAGATGATTCTAATGATAAATCTAATCACTCACTCTGCCTTCTTCTTCTTTCTCCCTTTCTTCTTGGGCTTAGGTTGTGGCAGGTGATTGGTTGGCTCATCAATGACTGCATTCTGCTGAGGATTACTCTCCAGTAGCGACATAGACAGAGCCATCGCCAGCTGAGTTTGTTCATCCATCTTGCTCTAGTCTATGCTGCATTGAAGAAATAAATCATATTTTAAACATGTTTAATTCTTTTCAATTCCAGATTTTGGAACGATATACTATTGTATAGCGCAAGTGCAATCCCGCTGTACATTCTGCTGAGGATTACTCTCCAGTAGCGCAATAGACAGAGCCATAGCAAAGATCCTACATACACAAGATGCCCAACTCTCCCGATTTTACACGGCCGCTGGTGAAACGGAAGCGGAAGCGGTATTTTAGCACATGGATTCTGCCGCCCGCTAGCGTTGAGCAACTAAAACTCGAACAAGCGTCTATAGTAATTCCATTAGACATGTTAGACATCGTGTCGGAAAAGTGATTTATTTCTATCAGAAGGCATCTAACTTTTAACGAAACCTGGTTTAAATGAAAGAATAGAACCTATATTAGATATCCTAGGTAGATTTCTTGAGGAACTTTTCCTCTGAAAGCCAGCGGACTCACTTTATTAGACCATACCCCATAGCTTGAAAATCATGATACAACTCTTGAAAGGTTTGTTATATTTTGAATTTAAGCAATTTAAAATCTGAATTGATGTAAAAGGTAATAACTTAATTTTTTGCCTCTTTCCGGTAAAAAAATATAGCAAAACTCAATCCTTTTGGAAAAAACAAACAAGCGTGATTTTCTAGCAATTTGAGCATTTTAACTCAAATTATTTAAGTTTCTTTTAGCCACAAACAATTTTCATTTTATTTTTTTTGTTGCCATTTTCTTTAAAAGAAAACTATTTATTTTTAGGAACAAAATAAACGGGCCTTTAGCAGCTGAATATCACAGCTTATCATAATACATATCTCAAGATTTCATTTCAATCTGAGAATTTCATCTGCTCTTTTTTTTCAATGGGATGGGTTCAGTTATGTGAGTATATATTTGACCATGCATGGCCAACGTCACCAAATATTAATTATTGTTAGACTCTGGTCCAGTTTATATCTTTCGCCCATTTTTGTAATGAGCTCATTAAATGACAATGGTTTCTTTAATTTATTCAGCGGTTCTTCAATTTAATCCATAGTTCTCAATAGAGTTTTCACACCTTCCCGGGATCCTTCAGGCTACACAACAGGGCCTGTCAGTTCTAACTCAACATGGTATTTACAGAAATAGAGACGGCTTAGATATAAACTGGACCTCTATTTATTTGGATTTTCATGATTGAAACAACTACAATAAAATTATGACAATACACAATACTGATTAAGAGTTACACTTACGTTATTTATTCAGCTTTCTGGATTTGAGTCAAGCTTTTGACTCTATCAATCACAATATTCTTTTACATAAAGAAAAATCTTATGAATTAAGAAGTATAGTACTTTCATGGTTTGAAAATTATCTTAAGCACCGCTATCAAATCGCAGTATATAACAATGTTTGTTCTGAACTGTTACAAGTTACATGTGGAGTACCCCAAGGATCAATTCTAGAACCACTTCTATTCTTACTATTCATGAATAATTCAGTTAATTGTCCCCATACTCTTAAATTTGTGCTTTTTGCTGCTGATACCAATATTCTTTTTTCTCACAATGATATTAATACCTTATGTCAAATTATAAATAATGAAATGAAACATGTATCACTATATGGTTCAATTGTAAGTGCTATTTCAAATGATTCAATAAATACCTTAATAATTAAAATTAATGATATTCTAATTCAGCGTGTTCAATCAACTTATTTCTTAGGTGTAATTATTGATCAACATTTAGCCTGGAAAGATTATATACTTGCCATTTCAAACAAAATATCAAAGAGTATTGGTGTCATCAGTAAATTAAGTCATATCTTTCCCCAAAATATATTGATTTTTATTATATAATACCATGATCCTGCCAATTTAATGTACTGTAATGTTGTCTGGGCAAATACATATCCATCGATGCTTCAAATGTTGTTTAAACTTCAAACACATATTGTAAGAATTTGCTCATTGTCTGATTTTCATGGTCACTCAAAACCACTGTTTAAAACATGAAATTTCTACTAAATCAAAATTGTATTGCCCTAATGGTTTTTAAGCATAAACACGATAATTGCCAAAGAATC
Source organism: Echinarachnius parma (assembly GCA_037951105.1). Classification (NCBI taxonomy): domain Eukaryota; kingdom Metazoa; phylum Echinodermata; class Echinoidea; order Clypeasteroida; family Echinarachniidae; genus Echinarachnius; species Echinarachnius parma. The sequence continues at coordinate 135,713 of JBAMJV010009017.1, read as the reverse complement.
TTGCCACTCTGCTAAAAAGTATAAGAAATCAGAACTATTATAATACTAGAAATCCCCAAAATTACTTTGTTGACAAATTTACATCAACTACTTCATCATATACTTTCAAACACACTGGTCCTGTAATATGGAATTCACTCTCTCTCTTTGTATTCAAAACACTGCTTTTCTCAATTCGTTTAGGTCTAAACTGAAAAAAAAACCCGTATAATTAATAACTGTTTTCACTGAATAATCCATTAACCTCTTATTGTAATTACTACCATGTACCTTGTTGGAACCGTCCTTTTGTCTGTACTTATTTATGATTGTTACAATACTAAGTAATTAGCAATATTTTAATTTTTGGATACTCCCTCGACAGAACCTCTTATGGTTTTATTTGCAGCCTCCAAATTCATTTCCATGCCTTTTCGTAACTCCCCGAACTTCTTTTAATTGTATCTTTTATATTTCTTAAATAAATTGTATTTTATGTATATTTCTATTTATATTTGTAACCCTTTTCATCTTGGATTTGAATCGAATAAATATGAAAATAAGCTGAATACTTGACAATTACAGTGAATTACTTGTTTGACTACTAGGCTACTATACTGTACAATAATACAAGTACATCCCAACTTGTAGTCCAGATCAAATCGGGAACTTTAGTTGCCAACCGCTAGTTGGCGCACTCCTTCAAACTCCCACAATTCCGCGCGTTAGCGTTTCACTTTTTGACCGAGAGTTGATCATCTTATGTATGTAGGATCTTTGGCCATAGCAAGTTGAGTGTGTTCATCCCTCATGCTCTAGTCTATGTTGTATTGAAGAAAACAATGAATTTTTGTCATTATACTTTTAATTCTTTTCAGCACAATATTCCTAAAGCAGTGAATTCTCTGTCAGCACCCCATTTGCATTAAAAACAATAATGATGGATTAGGTACACAGGCTCTTAAAACTGTCAAGTAATTAAATTGATCAAGGACAGGGTTCAAGTGGGTGGGCATATCATCGATTATAGTTTCAGCTTTCAAGTCACAGTATATCCAGGTCTCTCTTGAACTACACTGCTTGTAAGCTGCTTTTGTATATGTGCCACTGTATTCAATGTGTTGTGCACTGTGTGGCATAGACAGTATGCAAACAGAAGGAGAAGGAAGAGGGAGGTCTGGGAGGAGGAGGAAGAGAAGATTGAAGAAGATAGAAGAGGAAAGAAGAAGAAGAAGATTGAAGACGAAGACGAAGACGAAGACGAAGACGAAGACGAAGAAGAAGAAGAAGAAGAAGAAGAAGAAGAAGAAGAAGAAGAAGAAGAAGAAGAAAAAGAAAAAGAAAAAGAAAAAGGAAAAAGAAGATACATTATGTTTCGTCAATATCCAATAAATATTATATTTCTTTAATGTTTCACACAAAACACCAATTTACTGACACATTTATTATATTTCATATTTAAATAAATGTACAATTATTATATTTCGACTAAAATTCATGTCCATTACTAATTAGTTTCATTTTCATCATCATAATTATTGTCATATACTTATTACTGTTTATTATTTTTAGTTCTATCAGACTCCTACAAAATGTATATATATACCTGATGATTGATAACAATGATAAAAGTTATTAGAAGAATAATTATAATGTTAATTAAAATGATTACATTTACTAAAAAAATCATCTAACTTGACGTCATATATTCTCATTGTTGAAATATAATTATTCTACTACTTCTACTTTTATTTCGATAATTAAATAGAAAAACCAATAATAAATTTACGAGTAATATTATTGAGGATTGAGTATTGTCTCGAGTATTGGTAATCCATCATTCCATCAATCACATTCAATAATGATCACAAACCCGGGCCTTGCCTTGGTATGATATTATTATTATTATTATTTATTCGGCATTTCAAAATAAAGTACAATGTATGATACAAAATGAATAGTGAATTTACAAAACGATCAGAAAACATAAAAGCATATGATTGTAAGTGAAGGGTCTTCGACTGTCGCATGGGATGTCGATAATATCAATTTTATTTATTTATTTGTGAGTTCCTCTCAATCTCATCGACATCACATCATTCATGACATCGGATTAACATGATTAATTTGTGTCACATGCACAACTCACAAGTCACAACACATGTTGATCAGCATAATTAAATCATTATTTAAGGAAAATTTCATCAAAATATGCCTTTTAGTTTTGAAATGCCAGAGGTGTGTGAAATAGTACATGATTTCCGGAAGAAGAAGGAGAAGAAGAAGAAAAATGTAACTAAATTCTAAAAGTAAAACTAAAACTAAACAATTGAATAATTACCAACACAACTTACAGTAGGTGGGACTGAACTATCAATGATCACAAATTAAACACGGACTAGTTTGGTTGATAATGAACTACTTTAGATATCAATAATTATACAATAGTTTTATACCTACTACATGAATTCTGGAACAAAATCATTGCACTGAATTCTTCAGACTTCTCTTAAATCATTGTAAATTCAGCCAACTGCCGAGTTTGAATTCTCCCTTGAAATTGTGAATGTTGACTCTGCTAATGCGCATGCGCTGTGGACTTTTCTTGTGTTGTGATTGATTGTTATTTTCTTCGTGCGTGGAAGACAACCGAACCGTCTCTTTTGCTTATTTAATTGTGATATTTGTTCAAAATGGCGATGAACATTCCTGGAACAAGTTCTTCTGTAAGTATACATACTAATGAATGTTACAAGTAGCGTGACCTAGAGTTCCTAAACGTGTTTTTCTTAGATACTTTTCCACCCTGCAGATCTCTTTGATTACACTACAGTCCCACTCCTACAGATTCGCGTTATTGGTCTCACAGGTTGTTTTCAATTGGGATTTTCTGGCTCCTCTCGGCACCGAAACGCTCAATTTGAGCATCACTCTGAACGACCAATTTAATTATAATGCAATACTACTTGCCATGCTAGTCTATTACTTCGAATTGAGAAGGGAATGGCCTTTGTTTGTCAAAACATGATTGAAAATTAGTAAAGTTGTCAAAATTGCTCAACATTATTTTGTCTGGAAGATTTTGTGTTGTGCGTCTGCCTAGATCGACAAATCTATCGCTTTCATGGCCTTTTTGACATTATTATTGTTATTTTCACTGTCGGCATTCTAGCGATAGACGCGACCGATACGCGGTGCCTTAAGAGGCAAGAACACCGTAAGTCCGCAGTAAAAGTTACTTACGGAATAACATTTTTGTTGGGACATAAAACACCACATTCTCACACTTTGAGCGACATTTGTAGCCCTATCAATACATTTAGGGCTGATATAATACTTTAACTCACCGATATCGTGTGTCGCTATACATGTCATTCTATAATTACGGCGAATTGTGAGATTTTCCACAATTTTCCATGCCTCTTCTTCGGTCTTTCGCGGTACTTTTTGTTCAAACTGCAAAAAAAAAATATATAACGTGCATCCGTATGCGCGAACACTTTTTCAGAAACTTACGCAGCTAGGTACGGTACAGCGCGCGCGCCGCAAAGCTGCTATAACTTGGCGCGCCCAAGTTCTGTATAGCAGCTTTGCGGCGCGCGCGCTGTACCGTACCTAGCTGCGTAAGTTTCTGAAAAAGTGTTCGCGCATACGGATGCACGTTATATATTTTTTTTTTGCAGTTTGAACAAAAAGTACCGCGAAAGACCGAAGAAGAGGCATGGAAAATTGTGGAAAATCTCACAATTCGCCGTAATTATAGAATGACATGTATAGCGACACACGATATCGGTGAGTTAAAGTATTATATCAGCCCTAAATGTATTGATAGGGCTACAAATGTCGCTCAAAGTGTGAGAATGTGGTGTTTTATGTCCCAACAAAAATGTTATTCCGTAAGTAACTTTTACTGCGGACTTACGGTGTTCTTGCCTCTTAAGGCACCGCGTATCGGTCGCGTCTATCGCTAGAATGCCGACAGTGAAAATAACAATAATAATGTCAAAAAGGCCATGAAAGCGATAGATTTGTCGATCTAGCGTCTGCCATGACCGAGTGTTTTAATTAATGCTATATAATTAGCCATACTAAAAATCTCTAGGACAGATAATGTCTACATCACCATTATCACACTGACACATAACTGTAATCAGCGCTGTAACGACTCTTATTGAAAAAGCTTGAAGTTAAGGTGCGACAAGGTCAAAAGTCGTATTTATCAACAAAAAAGTTAGATTTTTAAAAACTCATAAGTAACTAGTTCTACTTTTCTTATGACCCTCCAAATGTTAACAACTAAAACGAAGAATAACTTACCCAAAATGGTGGATTTGTGCAGCGATCAACGTTTAAAAAAATTCTGAAAAACAAAGTGATCGCGAACGGAAGAGGATCGGCGTTCATGTCATTCCCAGAATTCAATTTAGTGCTGCGCGCGCATCGCTACACAACTCATTATGTTCGTATCGCTCGCTCGCGTGTGCAGAGTAATGCGTGCGGGCTTCTCGCCAGCATCGCCTATTCGCTGTGTATTTCCCGCAAAGCGACAAATCGCGCTGCTATAGTGTCCTGGTCGCGGATCGCGCTCGCACGATTGTCTTTTCCGGTCGGTCCAAATTATGGGTTATTTTGCGAAATTTGGGTATTTATTAATCAAATCATGTATTTTCGAGGTGGAAAACTGTCTACTTGAAATTAGGTAAGTAAAAACCCATATATTCATTTGTTCATTATGGGGGATTTTGTATCATCCTAACAGTAAGAATCAAGGTTTTTTTTAATGCGAGTATGTCAGGTTACGCACGGCGTCTGGTTAGGTTAACTGACACAGTGTGTGTGAAAATGTGCTCTCATGGATTTCTAAAAACTTCATTCTTTTCTTTGTTTTTCTTGATATCAGCGTCCTGCTCCTGATGACCATAGAAGAAAGTGGGACCGAGATGAATACGAGAAGCTCGCCAAGGAAAGGCTGGATCAGGAGCTGGAGGCACAGGAGGAAAAAGGTAGGTGATTGCCAAAGATGATGATGAGGATGAGGATGATGATGGTGATGATGATGATGATGATGATGATGATGATGATGATGATGATGATGATGATGTCATCATGATGATGATGATGATGATGATGATGATGATGATGATGATAGATGGTGGTGTAGGTGATGAAAGTCATAATACAGGCTATCAAATTGGAATATGGTTTAGTAAATGGTTGAACTTGTTGCCTTTTCAGAGAGGGTGTAACAAAAGCACTTTTTAAATAAAAATCTTGAAGCAGGAATTATGGTAATTGAAACAATCCTAATGATAATGATGTATGTTCATGATTTTATCTAGAAAGCAACAATGTACATGTATATATATGCATTACTTATGTGTGAATTTATTGTCTTTTCAGAGAGGAGGAGAAGAGAGCCAGCCGTGAAGAGAGAACTGTTGAAGCAGAGAGAGTACAAGGTTGACCTCGACTCCAAGCTGGGCAAAACTCAGGTCATCACCAAGACTACGCCAGCTTCGCAGATGGGCGGGTACTACTGTGATGTGTGTGACTGTGTCGTCAAGGACTCCATCAACTTCCTTGATCACATTAATGGCAAGAAACGTAAGTACCAGTTTTATCTGATTATCTAAAAGTACTTTCTAAGATAATTGATTAATCTAGCATGAAACATAACACTCTTTACTTTGGTATGGAAAGTCAAATGAGGATATTAGTATTACACTTTATGTCCCATTGTCACTGTGATAGTGAGACAGATTCTATCTTCAAAATCATGTTAGCAGAATTATCTGATTCATAATTTATAAGATGAAAGATGGGCAAATTATTACTAGTTTGTTTTTCAAGAATAAACAAAATATCTCAATGGACAGTTTGTCTTTATGAACTAGTGGTTTGTGGACAGTATTTCTATGTTTTGTGGAAGTGTTATTTCCCTTGGAATGTAGATACGGAGAACAACTAACCATATGTCTGAATGCAAGTTAATTTATTGTTTTTGTATCTTTGTGAATGGCCCCCAGTCTAAAAGCTTTCACTCCTATGGGGCCCCATAGGAGTGAAAGCCAGTTTAAATATTTAATTATGTAACAAATTTGACTAATTCTATTTATAGCTTCAAACATATTTAATTTCATGTAATTCTATGGAATGAAATGCAGGGCCCGTTTCATTAAACTTTTACCAACCGTTGTAAGTGTCCAATTATTGTGATTACTATAGCAACAGCCAATCAGCATCAAGCATTTTAGCTGTTGCCATGGTAGTTGCAACAATTGGACACTTACAACAATTAGAAAAGTCTTATGAGAAGGGTTCCTAATTGTACAATACTTTGCACAGATCAAAGAAATCTTGGGATGTCGATGAAGGTGGAGAGGTCATCGTTAGACCAGGTGAAGAAGAGATTCGAGCTGAACAAGAAGAAGGTGGAAGAAAAGAAGAAGGACTACGATTTTGAAGCAAGGATGCAAGATATGAAGGAAGAGGTAATGTTAATAACTTTTGTTAGACTAAATTGTGTAAAATATGTTGTTTTCTTATATTTGTAATTTGTAAATACTGTATTTAATATTTTGTTCTTTTGATGTATTGTTTTTTTTTTATTTCAGGGACCGTCTGAAAAACAGTCATTGGCTGAGTTACGGTTCCCTGGTGAAATAAAATGAAAATAAAAATAATAAAAAATAATAATAGTGCAACATTAATATTGCACTATCAATCTAGATTTTCATTAAGTCTTGCAGAAAACTCAACTTAAGTCAGATAATTTTGTATGACCAAATTCAGATTGCTTTTATACAGCTTGCATGAGTGCTTGATCTAAAAAAACAGGTCTGTAGTGTAAGAGTTAAATGTTTAGTCTGTGTCCAAAAAACGATGCCCCGGGTTAGGACTTTGCCCATTCATATGTGGCATTGGAACAAAAATGTAGAAAATATTGACACTATTTGAAAATGTGATTTAACATTTCAATGTTTTGACAGCATAGAGAAACACAAAGCCCAACCAAAGGAGAAGAGAAAAGACTAGAAGCAAAGAGTTGACGATGGTGATGACATCACCATCGTTTAAATGTTTTGTATAGGATGGGAGCTTTGTAAAAAAAGGAACTAGCATACAGAGTTATGCAAATAAACAACATTTTGTCTTTTTCTGCTGTTGACTGATAGAAGGAGAAACAGAAAACGTATTGAAAGGAGAAGAAGAAAACCAGGAAGCGAAGAGCTGACCATAGTGATAAAAGCTTGTTTGAATGAACTGTATAGGGTGAAAACACATGAAGAATAGGAAGAACATGAATAAAATGTAATTAAAATGTTTATGTTGTTGACTGATAGGAGGATAAGCAGAAAGCCTACCGAAAGGAGAAGAGGAAAGAGAGGAAGCGACGAGCCGATGACGGCGATGGAGATGGAGGAATGGATCCTGATATGGCTGCTATGATGGGCTTTGCAGGGTTTGGCACTAGCAAGAAGAAATAAACATGAGGTAATTGATATACATTCAGGGTTCTCCCTTCACTTAGTCTTTAGGTAGCCAGCCAGGTCCTCCCAGGCTCTTTCCTAGGGAGCCAAATTGGGGTTAAAGGAGCCATTTTTCAAATTGCGTAAGATTTGAAAATGTTACAGAGGAGTAAATTGAACACAAAATATCTGGGCAAATTGCGTAGTGCTCTGATTTCTCAGGGTTTGTCTTGAGCCCTAATAGTTGAGGCTATATAAAGGAATTTTGTTTGTAACCTTAATGGGGAAAACAAAATATTTGAGTGGTTTATATTGGTTATAGATAAACTCTGAGATAGCTCACAGGAAAAAGAAGTGTCTCTTCAAATAACTATTAATACTTAGTTGTTTGAGCTTGTGGTATTTGAGTACCCCCCTCCCCCCTTAGTTGTAAAGTAGAAGGTTCAGATGTGAAACTTAGCAATTAAAGTGATATTTATAACAAGATATAACAAGCAAACAAAACATGTAGAGAAGAAAAAAGAGCTATAAAGAAAATGTCTTAATTGGCCCTTTGTCTTTGTTTTGTTGTTTATCACAGACTGATGAAAAGGAAGGTTAGTCTCATCCACATCCAGCTCCAGACCCGGATATGAAAGGTAGTGAACTCTATAAGGATGGATTTCAGTCACATTAAATGGGATCAACACGCAAAGAACAGCACAGGCTTATGTTTTGGTACCGTTGTTTAACATCAAATAGATGTTTGTCACTTTGCAAAGGGTTGTGTTATTCATAACAAATGCAAATAATAACCAAAACTCACGGAACTAATAGGGCTGATGGTTCTGTAAGCGCCAAACGTTTTATTTGCGAGTGCGCCAATTCTATACCCGCATACGTTTGGAGTCAATAGCATGGTAAAAGCATACGTCCTAGACAATGGACTAGACTTCATCTGCAGACCCATGAACAACTACTATAGTATCTCGATGGGTTTTCAAATTATATAATTTTTCTGAACTTGTTGGTGGAATGGACTACTAAAACTATAACATTTCATTGATAAGAATATTATTTGTGTGTGGTGGTTCCCTGTGACTCTATCAGTACCATGGACATGATTGCTTGAAGGAACCAAGAGTTTCGAAGCTGAATAGCAGCATTGGAAACAGTACAGAAATAGTCCTGCATCGTTTGCTACCTGGGTTTGGTAGCAGAAGCCTTGTCTATCAAGGGACACCCTTGTGGCAAGTGGCTATTGATGTGCAATCAGTTTTATGTGATATCTCGTTCTTTTGATCTACATTAGATCATATTATGTGCTTATTATGAGATGTGTCGGAAGCCATGAAATATCAGGACCATATATTGGATCTGTTCCATAAAAACTTGTCTAATTGTTTTAACTGTCCACTAATTGTCCTTTGCAAAAAGCCAAACAATAAGTTATATTACAGTGAAACCTCATCATAACCAGCACCTTGGGTCCATTCAATTTACCTTGTTATAATATCTTGATGTATCAGGGATAATAATAAGCGCTTTGAGCACCTTATATTAGGTGGATATTGCGCAATATAAATATCCTATATTATTATTATTATTATTATCAGGGTTTAAAAATGATACAATAAATAGAATCTGAACCTTGCTATCTCGGGTGACTCGTTATTACAGAGCTCGTTATAAAGAGGGTTCTCTGTATAGTCATTGCAACAGTAGTTACAATAATTGGACTTTTCCAATTGTTGCAAGTGTCCAATTATTGTAACTTGTAGGTCAACAGCTAATCAGCATCAAGCATTTTAGCTGTTGCCATGGTAGTTGCAATAATTGGACACTTAAAATTGCAAAAGTTTTATGAAACAGGGCCCAAGTGTTAACTATTCAAATACTCTTTGCGATGTGCCTGTTTGATTTAAGATTAAGATGGAACCTTGTCATTTAATTGACTTGTTCATGGCTATCTGCTGTGTGCATTAATTGTGTCTGTTGAAATGTGGTGCTCAAAATGCTCCGTAATATAGTGGCTGAATTAAAAGCAGCGTGTAAATGGTTAAAGGTAATTCATTGGCATAAGCACATTTATGTAATTTGAAGGGAGACAACATTTTGTTATGGCATTTTTCAAATCACGCAATGGAATTACGTTGGGAGTCATTTTCCAAGCCTTGATTCATTCTGTTCTATTTTTGTTACACATGAATAAAGGTTGAAGATTTTCTTGCATGGCTGTTATATGTGACCGGCTATAGCAAAACCCGGCACTTGTCGGTAAAAATCAAAATGTAGATTTTCATACCCTTACAAATGCTTCATCACAAGCTTTCATTTGATCCTTTGTTCCAACTAATTGGTCAATAATTGGCAAAGATATGATTGTTTTAAGTTTACAATCATAGGTCCTTTACACAAATTGTGTGAACTTAAAATGCCAATTTCTTCAAAACATGAATTACCGACAAGTGCTGGGTTTTGCTATAGCCGGTCACATATATGTAGTTATCCCAAATAACATGTAACTTTGAAATGCATTCAATGATAGTTATGATTGAAATTATATAATCCATTGTTTAATTCCTACTACTAGCAGAGAGCTCCTTGTGACTATCGTTTCATATTGTCAACATGAACATTTTTCATTATAAGTTCTTTACGAATATTGGGAAGAACCATTATACTAAGAACCAAGTATTCAACAAAAAAAAGAAAACAAAGTGACAACTTCATGGGATTTATTGAGATATTTGTTTGCATGACATTGAATGACACTTAATGTGCTTTATGAATCGCTTTTGATATTCTTTTATGCAAATAGTATACAGACCAACCTACCAAATCTTAAGAGTATTCAATATATTGCTGGTAAATAGTTGTTTGGCCCAAATAAGCTGAACTGCAGTTGCATACCTTTTAGGAGTTACTATGACTATTTGCTCCTTGGGAGGTGTTTCATAAGGATTTTAAGTTGAACTTAAATTTAGGTTGGACTTGTTATGGAAAGCCATTTGTAGGTAAACCTTTGATAAAGAAGATGTGAATGTTTAATATATTTTACTTTACTTCCAAAACCATGGTATCTTATTTCACATACACTAGTAGAATTTAGTATAACACCAGCCATTGTCTACAAGCTCCCCTCCCATTTATTGTAAAGGAAAGTTTAGACATTGCAATTATTTTATGTGTTTATACAAGTTTTGTGGAAAATTCATTGTTCAAATGACAACCAAGTGTTCTTTTTATTATGTATATTGTGTACAATAAATGAAAAGATTAATATTATTGTCTTATAGTATGTTATGTTTCTTATGTACATTATTTATCTTGTTATATATCTTGTTTGACCATGGATCAATAGACCAGGGCCCATATTCATAAAAGCCAGCTAGCTTAAATTAGTTGCATGCTAAGTCCATTGAACACATTACGGAATTGAACACATGATCTTATAGGTGCTAACTAGGGTTAACTTAGCAAGTCCCTAAGGCTATGAAAACTGTTTGTTGCTTACTAAAACATATAATTTGAAATACACTTAGCATGGAACTAAGCTAGCAGGGTCTTATGAATATGGGCCCTGATCACTACCATTAAAATTAATGCATCTTGTTTGTATGATGACCTACTCAGACAAGCTGTTCATTTAACCCATACATTCCTACCTATAGTCTCTGCTTAATGCGATACCCTTGAAGGGGTCCACCTGTTAAAGGGGTACACCTGTTAAAGGGGGTACACCTGTTAAAGGGGGTACACCTGTTAAAGGGGTAGGATTTGACGAAACATTCCTTTTGTTTCTTTAGGAAAATTTGACCACTGAATCGGGTACAGCTGTTCAAGGGGTAAAATATCCCTTGTAAAAGTCTACCCAATTAGGCGGAGACTACTGTACATAACATTCATTGCATAGAATGCACCTTGCATTCCTCAGTTGCTGCTATGTCAGTAAAACATCTGGGCCCATATTCATGAATACCCGCTAGCTTAGTTACTTGCTAAGTCTATTTTGGACCGATGTGTCCAAGAAGAAAGCACAATATCGTTTAGTTGCTAACTAGGGTCAACTTGCCCAGCAGCTAACCCCAGTTAGGGACTATGAAACTGCTGCTCGATAAACTGTAAACTGTATAATTTAACCCGTTCACTTCGAGATTCTGAAATCCCTATAGACTTTGTACATAGCTCACCCGGTTCCTGTAAGCAACAGGTTAAAATTCACTTAGCAGGGAACTAAGCAAGTGGGGTTTCATGAATATGGGGCCTGGCAATATTTCAGGTTGCAAGGAGCTTTTGCGTTTATGATATACATGTATGTACAATATGAATGAAAGCAAAATGATCTATTGATCATGATTGTACATCAAAGTTAATTCAAGACTCATGTTCTGCTTTATTAATAAAAAGCTTTATTTCCATGTGTGTAATATAAAAACAGAATTCAATTTGTTTAATACTTAATTTTAACAAATAAACAAGAGTAACAATGAACTATTCTAACTTTAGAGTTGCTGCTTCACTTGCATAATAACACTTAACAAACAGTAAACTCTTGATATAGAAAATTGTAGCTCTTCAGACAAACTCTTGTTACCCTGTACCTTATGGAATTGATCTCAAGAACCCATAAGGGCACAGTGGAATCACTGGTATTTATACAAATATATGTCCATTTAAACAACCAAAACAGTCACCCTCTCCCCTGCAAAAAAAGAAAAAGAATTAAAGAACCAGTAATCTGTATTAGCTTTAACAAAAGTCTTTGAACTGTAGGATGGATTGGCATTGTTTTACTAACTGTCAAATCAAACTTGGCAAGAGTTGAAATTGAGAGTCTGCATGCTATTAAAGATAAATCTACCTTAAAGTGATCCATTAGCTTTGTAAAATTCAACCACAATCACTTCAAGCTTTCACACTCAAGAATGAAATGGATTATTTCAAATGTCTCCCTAATTATGGAGATATTTTAGATTTAATAGGAAATCATTCGAGGACGCTTTGTGATTGTCGTCAAAAGTTTTCCAATCGGAAACTCGATCAGCCATAGTATCTAAATTTGAATACTTCACACGAACGAATTAAACATTTTCTTATTCTATGAAAATATCACAATTTTACAATGATACTGGTATATGATTGAAGTTTCAAATTATCACTTTTGGGGAATATAAAGTTAATGGATCACTTTAATCCAAACATGGAGCCATTGGATGGTTGGTGTTCTGATGAAATCCACAGAACGTCCTGAATATCTGCAATGATCAACAAAGTTTACAAAAGTAACAACAATTATAGATGTACAATCAATTTCAAGATTCAGGAAAACAACATTACATACCTTGATTACTAATGAATACCACAAACAATTTTAAAGATACTTTACTTTAAACAATATTTTCAGGAATGCTGATTAATATTTTCAAAGAACTGATTCAAATTTGAATGTGGAAAATAAAACAAACTTCCAACAAACCAGAACTTCAAACATTATAACTTCATATCTTCAATACTTTCAACACAAATTCTCCCCTATAAAATATGTAAATGTGTACAAAATATTGTATTCATATACCGGTAACGCATTTACAAGTATTTATACACAAAATAAAAGTAACATTCAATTACTTCTCTAAATCACACCATACCAGGCAACATGCTTATAAATTAAGTTTCAATGGTTCTAAAACCTGCAAGTGTTTTACACAGATGATTGTACAAATATATTTTTAAAAGGCAGCAACATTTTGCCTTGTCCAATGATGAAAGAAATATCCATCAAGTGAAGACTTAGTCTTAGCTATCCATATTTGCTTCCTTCTTTGCTGCAAAACACATCATACAGTTTATCAGCATATAAAAAGAATTAGAGTAAAAAACAAACAGATTTAAGTTAGCTTTATTATAGGTTGTTCAAAGGCCACTAAATTTAAGAATTTCATTAACTTCATAATTATTGTTAATTCATGTATCTGGTCATGAAATAATATTTTTTTGAGCGCAAGGAAGTATTAATATTCACTTTAGGCAGGGCTTGACACTTGAGCAAGTGAAAAATGATATCAGCAAGTAAATTTCACAAATGGTCTAGTTTGGTTGCCATCGGCACCCACCCAATCGGTAACAATGGCAAGCCCTGCTGTCTCTAATTCTCATATTATCTCACATAAGTCACAACCCCTTTTTGACACAAACAACCTTTAGCTTGTGGATTGTGGATTTCATCAACAAACTTTACACAAAAAAAAAAAAGTAAGGCTGTCTTCTAGGGACACCAGGCAAGAGAAACAGTATTGGCAGGATGGAGATGCAACAAGGGAGATATTATAAAGATGAAAAATATATGTTATGCATATCTGGAATGGAGAGACATTTTAATGTTAAGTGGCAGTTGCTACAATTGTTGTTTGTATAGAAAGATTAATTTGAATTTGTTTTATGCTCATGTATTTGATTTGTTTTATGCTCATGTATTTGATTTGTTTGTTTATGTGAAGATTAATAAATAGCCTGTGGAGGGCTCAAAAATTTGAAGAAAAAAAACAAAAAAACAAGGGAGATAAATTATTTTCCCTAAAATTTCTGGATTAAATTGCACTTGGAAACCATGCATCAATTCCCTCCGTGACCCCAACAAGGCAACAACCCATAGCTTCCAATGTTCATTTAACTAATTTCTCTATATTATATTTCAAATTTACTCAACATTATTTAATAGTTGATCTCAAAACCAGTGAATTCCATCATGACATGCACAACTCCATAGCTTGCAGGCTGCCATGGATATATGAGAATTACACTTGTTTACCTATTTTTTTATTGAATTTCCGCGAACATCTTGAACAAAATTGAATCCCTTCATGATGACCCTTGTATGACAACCGCTAGCTTGTAAACCGTTGATCTGTGAACTATAATAGTTGGACCAAACAATTATGAAAAGAACTGTTTCAACAATTTTACAAAGAAAGCTAAGAAACTAACAGATTTCCATATTTTTAAAGTCCAAACTTCTTAGTGTTAAGTTTGACTTGGGACCTTTGTGTAACACCCCCTGGTACAGCAGTATATTAGAAGAACAAGTTTTCTTCTAGGAATAGGTGAGCAGAGACGGGGTCTGGAGGTGAAGGCCATTGCTATACCCCCTGGTACTGCAGTATATTAGAAGAACAAGTTTTCTTCGAGGAATAGGTGGGCAGAGGCGGGGTCTGGAGGTGAAGGCCTTTGCTATACCCCCTGGTACCGCAGTATATTAGAAGAACAAGTTTTCTTTGAGGAATAGGTGGGCAGAGACGGGGTCTGGAGGTGAAGGCCTTTGCTATACCCCCTGGTACTGCAGTATATTAGAAGAACAAGTTTTCTTCGAGGAATAGGTGGGCAGAGACGGGGTCTGGAGGCGAAGGCCTTTGCTATACCCCCTGGTACTGCAGTATATTAGAAGAACAAGTTTTCTTCGAGGAATAGGTGGGCAGAGACGGGGTCTGGAGGTGAAGGCCTTTGCTATACCCCCTGGTACTGCAGTATATTAGAAGAACAAGTTTTCTTCGAGGAATAGGTGGGCAGAGACGGGGTCTGGAGGCGAAGGCCTTTGCTATACCCCCTGATACTGCAGTATATTAGAAGAACAAGTTTTCTTCGAGGAATAGGTGGGCAGAGACGGGGTCTGGAGGTGAAGGCCTTTGCTATACCCCCTGGTACTGCAGTATATTAGAAGAACAAGTTTTCTTCCAGGAATAGGTGAGCGGAGACGGGGTCTGCAGGTGAAGGCATTTGCTCGTTGCTTGGGTTGTGCAATCTGTAGGAAAATAAAACAACAGAGAATTAACAATGATAACACATGTGGAAAATATAACTACAGATGTGGAAGTTTGGCAGCCAAGTTAGGGTTTCTTATTAGAAGCAAAGTTTGCAGTGAAACAGGACATCCAAGTCATACTTTGCAGCTATAGGCATGCGGGCAAATACATGGTTTGCTAAAAGGTCAACCATGGCAGCCAAGTCACGTCTCGCTTTTCAGCAAACCTTTGCTAGAAGAGCAATCCTTGGTAGCTAAATCAGGGCCTCGTTACAAAAAGATTCATAATTAATGGTACGATTGATCAATTGATTGTACGATCAATTAATTGTTCGTATGAATTAATTGGTCTTATGATCAATTAATCAATCATGAATCTTTCCCTGCTTGAAAAAAAATAGCCAAAAAATAGCCAAAAAATAGCCAAAAAATAGTCCTCGAAAACCTATTTTTTTGCTATTTTTATTTGAAAAAATAGTATAAAAATAGTATAAAAATAGTTTTAAAATAGTACGAAAAAATAGCAAAAAAACCTATTTTTACTATCGATATTTGGAACGCGAAATCAATATAACTAAAATGTATTTTTTGGCTATTTTTCTGAAGAAAATAGGGAAAAAATAGATTTTTTGGCTATTTTTTGGCTATTTTAAAACTATTTTTGAAGGAGAAAAATAGCCTAAAAATAGATTTTATGGCTATTTTTTCAGACAAATCTTGAAAAACGATTTTTTGGCTATTTTTCTTGAAACTATATTTTGAAATTGTCTTTCAATTATGTTCATTAAAAGTAACACACTATAATTACACTTTGCTACGTTTGTGTCATGAATTATTTAATCTATTTGAATGAGGAAAAACATAGATCATGCATGTTTGCATTTTTTATTAAGCTGTTTGACTTGAATAACAGTAATCGCGCGAAGCCCCAAATAGCCAACAAATAGTTAAATTGATTTAATCAAACTTTGATGAGTATAATTGTTTTTTCTGAATATAGAGCTATATGGTTTCAACAAATAAGCCAGTGATAATTGGAAAGGAAATCAAAATAATATCCCTTAATCATTCAGTGCACATGCATATATAAGCAGAAGATAGAAAATAGTGTATTTTACATCCCATCAAAAATTAAATGAGCAAACACAAATTTGAATAGATGGGACTGCATTGCCAGCCATGTGCTTTGATTTCAAAACAGCAACTCTGGTAATTTGACAGTTAGTATTGATTAGGGAAATCAATTTTAGTAAATTAGTAATGAAGACTAGATAGTGATGCATGCATGCAATGAATATTATTAAAAAGCACCATTTTCTCACCCAAAACTGCAAAATTATCACGAAAAATGAGGAGTAACAAGCATGCTGCATGCTTCCCTCAAAACAAAATGGCTGTGAATATTGCATGATGGGATATCACATAACAGAAACTAACCAATGAGAGATGGCCATGCTTTTTTTCTTTCTGGATCAATTTGTACACATTGAACTACAGTCAAACCTGCCTATAGTGGCCACCAAATTAATTCCCTGCCAGCAGAGGAAAAACAGTGTAGTGGAACCTGTCTATAGAGGTAAACTGTCTACAGTGGCCACTATTTTCTTGTCTCCCTGGGTGGCCAGGGGCCACTATATACAGGTTTGACTGTATATTGTGATGTACATTAATGTTGCAGCTGTCTGTGTGCATGTGCAATGACCGAGTCGTAAGTATGTGTGTGTGTGTATGCGTGTATGTATGTGTGTGTGTGTGCGTGTGTGTGTGTGTGTGTGTGTGTGCGTGTGTGTGTTTGTGTGTGTGCATGTGAGAGAGAGAGCACGCATACTGTGCGTGCACGTTTGTGTATGTGTGCATGCATGTATGTATGTATGATGTATGTATGCTGTGTCTGTACCTGTGTCCGTACGACGTGTACGCAAGTGTGTGTGTTTGTGTCTGTACGTCTGTATATGCATGTGTGCGTGCATGTACGTATGTGTGCCTGTGTGGGTGTCTGTGTGCATGTATGTGTGTGCGTGCGTATGTTTGTTTGTATGTGTGTGTGACTGTGTACGTGTGTGTGTTTGTAAGTGTGTATGTGTGTATGTGCGTATGTTTGTTTGTTTGTGTGCGTATGTGGCATGTTTTTTTTGTATGTCTGTTTGTGTGTGTGTGTGTGTGTGTACATTTTTAAAATTACAATGGGGAAAATAAGAAATAAATAGTTGATTGTTCTAACAAAGTGCAAAAAATAGCCAAAAAATAGTTGATGTTTTATTCAGAGTGAAAAAAATAGCCAAAAAATAATTTGATGTGGAATTCAGAGTGAAAAAAATAGCCAAAAAATTGTTGATGTGATTTAAAAAGTTTGAAAAATAGTGAAAAAATAGCCTATTTTTTGCTATTTTTTTTAAATAGTAAAAAAATAGCCTATTTTTATACTATTTTTTTTTAAATAGTACAAAAATAGGCCTATTTTTATACTATTTTTTGAAAAAATAGTCAAAAAAATAGGCTATTTTTATACTATTTTTTGAAAAAATAGTCAAAAAATAGGCTATTTTTATACTATTTTTTGAAAAATAGTCAAAAAATCATCCATTTAGTGGAAAAATAGCCAAAAATAGCCAAAAAAATAGTGAAAAAATAGGTTTTTCAATGGGTTCAAAATGACCAGGGAATTGTTACAGGGCCCGGTTCGTTAAGTCTGCATTTTGTTAGCTGCCTCAGAGCTCCACATAAAAAATTGTTTTGTCTAAATGATTGTTACATTTTTAACCTATTTTGCCCATTCTCTGTCTCAATTGGCTACTTATAATTGCATACTTTAATCCATTGGATGAAGTTTGATTATAACATACAATCAACATAGATCCCAGCTGGAGTCCAGCCCTGAATAGAGAAATTCAAAATGCACCCTACCTGCGGACTTGTCTCTTGCAGGGTGGAAACAGATCACATAATATGCCATCACCTGTAGTCTCGCCTTCCTCAACATGCAGTTCTCTTTCTCTGTCAATGGGAACAAAGTATTTTAATTACATATAATATAACTCTTTTATCATTTCTATACATTGTATAAAAAGTTTTCTTTATAAAAACTCATAAATGGAAGTTCTGTTGTAAACCAGTGCTCAAAATTACCATAATAGGCCTGCTGGCTCAGGGCCACCAAATTCATTGATCCAAAATTATACTGGCCCTTTCGGGTAACCAAATTTAACAGAATTCGTTGTTTTTCTTTGTTTGATTTAGGTTTCAAGCCACTCACGAGTGAACAGTCTTGTTTTTACTTGCCCAACTGGGCCACAATGCAAAAATGTTAATTTCTAGCATTGTGTAAACAAAGCAAATTCACTCAAGTTCAATGTTTGTGTCATTGTAAGAAATCTTCTTCACAAATTCATGCATACAAATTTACAATTCTGCAAGATCTAGTTACACAAAACAGAATAGATAGAAACAGATTCAAGGAAAAAACACAAGTCTTGTTGTAATAGTATACAGGCCAGAGTCCCCCAATTGAAAAAAAAAATAAATTTGTAACATCTATAACATAAATAATTCACTCAAGCCAGTTAAATTACATTTAAATACATGTTGTTCATATTGTTCTATTTAATATCATGCTTCTCTGCATAAATGTTCAATTGGTCTATAAATGTATTTTAAAGATTTGTATTTTCAATGAATCTGAAACCTCATTCTGTGTTTTTAAAACATGATATTTAAATTATCCCATTAATTAGCCCATTCATTGGGCCGTATGCATAAAAACAAGCAATTGCTTGTGCTAGCCTTTTGCTTGAATCGGTATGCACATAAACAGAGCAATTGCTTGCAAGCAAAAGCTTTTGCTTACAAGCACAAGCAATTGCTTACTGCTCGTAAGCAATTGCTAACCAAACAAGCAATTGCTTAAAACCGTATGCATAAAACGAACCTTTTACTTGTCTTGATAAGCAATTGCTTGCGTTTTTTCAAGCGCCTCAAGACCAGCTTGAGCTCTTGCTTACTAAGGACATTCGCGTTTTAGAATCAAGTTTTCATACCGTTTCAGGATGATTTAGAACTCCTGGTTCCAGAGGTTATGTTGTGATTACATATTTAATCAAATGGCTGTTATTTTAGACATTTATATCCATGTAGGCAATTTTGTTCATGATTTGAAAATATTTGCGTAAGAAAAATACTGTTGCCAGGTCGGGCACGACCAGGGAAAGCTGCTATGCAAGGGACTACACGACGTTTGCATACACTACGAATCCCCTTTGTTGTCATGCAGTGCGATGTTCGCACAACCGTAACGATGCTTTGTTCAACACGTAAGCAATTGCTTAGGCAGTGTAAGCATAAGGTTTCAGCACAAGCAAAAGCTTATAATGCATACGAAATCAAGCAATTGCTTGAACTTGATCTTTTGCTTGACAAGCTCTTGCTTGTGCTTGAAGCAATTGCTTATAAGCAATTGCTACGTTTTATGCATACGGCCCATTGACTTTGCTATAACATGCATTATCCATAGACCCTATGATTCCAAGTATTTTGGGGACCAGTCCTCAAAGAGTTGAATGAATCTGAAATCCGAAATCTAAACAGAAAACAAAATTTGAAAGAATATATATAATTTCTTTTACCTGCGACATCGCCGTTATCATCCTCCTCTGCATAAAGGTCCTGCTGTTCCGTTGTCCTCTCTTCCACATCGTCCATCTCCTCTGCCCCATCCTGGAGCCCCGAAGGTTGCTTCCTGCCAACCAACAGATCTGGTTTCAGCTTGCCACCACGCCGATCATATCTCTGAGCCTTCTCAAGCTTTACTGGGCACTTTCTGGAAATCTCCTCGGTTCGCTGCGGAGGCTTTTCTGCTTCTCTGCGTACATTTTTGTCACCCCAAACCTTGTTCTTCTTTGAGTCACTTTTCAACTCTGACAATACAGATCTTGTAAGCTTCTCAAGTTGTCCTCTGGATGTCTGCCTTGTTGTACGATGAGGCGAGTCTTCTGCTTCCTCTGTGATGGGTGATCCACTTGGGTGATTCCACCCAACAAGCAGCTGGGAGCCCTCATCACATCTTATGTCAGCTACATTCAAACAGCCGTCTTCAACCACTCCTTCCCTCTGGCGATGGGGTTTGCTCTTGATATTCTCACCAGTTTCCTGATGTGGAGCAGCATCATTTGGGGCAGTTTCCTTCGCCCTTGCCACCTTCCTTCCCCTTGTCCTCTCCGGCTTGTTAACATCTCCGGCATACAGCGGACTCTTCATCAGGGGGTCTGTCTTGGTAGATGCACCTCCAACTTGCTTCCTCTTTCTGCTGGTGCTCCGCCTGTCAGGTTTCCTGGATGTTCCATCTGATTATAAATGAATGATAATAAAATCTGTCATTTATACTACCATACGCTATTCATGCACATCAAAGTACTCATAAAACAAAGAAAATACAATTCTACAATCACAACTTAAAAGCTTACATTAAATTCACTTAATTACTGCATCAATTGCAAAAAAAAACCCAAATAGGTCTTCAAGTGTATTTTTAAACAAAGGAATGGATTAAAGTTCTCAGTGGGATACTATTCCATATCTTTGGGGAATTTAATTTCAATCTTTTACCAGATTTAACACAATTTGAGTTGGGTACAATCAGTCTAGTACTGTCTTTAAATGAACAAAGGGGGCGCGGGAGGGTAAACGATTAAAAAATTGATATTTAAGTGTGTTTAACATAGTAAGGGATCCAGGTTCTTATATTTGTGAGAGATACTATTCCAAATCTTTGGGGTACATAATCCAAATCTTTTACAGTAAACAAAATTTGAGGTGGGTACAAGTAGTCTAATAGTGTCTTTTGATGAATGAAGGGGGAAAGTAATGTTATAAACATAGTAATGGATTCAATTAAGTTCTCTTATATTCTGTCTGTGGGATACAATTCCAAATCTTTGGGGAAAATTATCAAAATCTCTTACAATAAAACATTTGAGGTGGGTACAATCAGTCTAGTTGTGTCTTTGATGAACAAGGAGATGGGGGGTTGAGTGGCAGGGAGAGTTATAACTAAAAAAAATTGACAGATAGCTAGGTGGAGAGTCAAACAAAAATTGTATGGACCTTCTTTAGTTGCCTCGATGTGGTCCTCTGCATCAGATTGAGACGATTCAGAGCAGTCTCCATTCTGCAATCTCATCTTCTGCTTCCTGGACAGTGGGCTTGGCATTGGACTATCCAACTCAAGATTTCTTTGACTCCCAGCAAAATTTGCCAGAGAAGACACTCTGTTGGGGATGGAACCTGGACATAGCAGGAAGTCTTCTTGGATGAGTGGAACCTGGGTGAAAGGAGTACAAAAAAGAATGAAAAGGAAATTGAAATGTTAATGAACATAATGAATGATTCAAATGTGTATAGTATTTGTGTATAAATTAATTGCATATCATGGAACTGGAAAGGCATGTCAATATCATGGACAGTATAGAGCAAATTAAATTGAACTGAATTAAGGTCAACATCCATCTGGAGTATTTTGTGATGATAATTATGGAATTTAAGGATTATTCTCTGAAATAGAAACAAACTGAATTTCATGTGTTAGCCAACAAAACAAATTGAATAATTGTACAAACTTTTATCTTGATTATCTTTGAACGGTGATAACAGATTCACCATACATGTCATATGAACCAAAGTTGTATGCGCAGTATGAACATGAACTTGAATAAGAATATTACTGGATAAGAAAGACAAATAAAGTAAAGCTTGCCTCTGGGGTGTCTGCAGAAGTTGATGAAGGAATGAAGTCTGATGAGGCAGGGGACACTGACAGAAGAGACTCAACGCTGAGGGATGCTGTCTTCTCATGGCTCAACAGAACGTTGCTACAGAATGCCTCAAACCCTGCGCAGACCTTCTGGCTGCTGATATCTCCCACAGACTCCTGAGTGGCTGAGGTTGGTGCACTGGATTCCTGAGTGGCCGAGGTTGCTGCACTGGATTCCTCAGACTCCAGTTGGTAATGCTGATACAAGGCAACATCAGACTCGTCATCATCAAGGTCATCCTCGACTTCATCAGCCTCGTCGGAAGAACTTGATGGGTGAGCACTGACCATCCACGGCACATGTTCCTTAGTGTTCTCTGCAATCACCAAGTCATCCCTGTTCTCAGTGCCATCTTTCCTTTGTGAAGCTGACGTGCCATTTTCTTCTAGAGTCATTTCTGTTGTTGCGGAATCCTTGTAGGCAGTAGGTTGTCCTTTCTTCTTTTCTATTTGTGCTGCACTTGCAGTATTTTTCTTTGGTCTACCTCGTTTCTTTGGAGGTTCAAGTTCCTGTGACAAGTTCTCTGCAGCTTTAGCTTCTTTCCTTGGTCTACCTCGTTTCTTTCCTGACGATGATGAGCCACCTTCAGAAATTCCTTGCCCTTTTTTCTTTGACTTCTTCAAATCCGAGGGGCGTGTTTGAGAGGGAGATTGACTGTCTTGACTGAACACAAATTTGTTGACGCTACTGTCCAAGTTGTATTCCTCAGGATTCTTTTCTACGGGAGCTTGAGATTTTGGCAATCTGTTCCTTGTAATTACTTTTTTTTCTGTTAGCAGACCGTCAGTTCCAGTGTCATTGAAGCTCTTTGAAGGCTTGTCATCATCCTGGAACTCGTACATCTGCTTTTCTTCCCACGATAACTCCGTCTTCTTCAAGCGATGGATGATAGCAACACTTGGTGAATACTGTGTAATTTTAGTCTGCTTTCTTTTGGGTGCACTTTGATTTTCCTTAATTTGTGTTATCTGTGGACTCCTGATTTTGGCCTTGGCTGCAAATGCAGCAGCCCGCCGCGATTGCCTAGTTGGTGTGTTGAGGACTTTCTCCAAAGGACCTGGACTGGTAAGTGTGCTACTATCTTTCTCACCAGGACACTGTCTGATGTCATCACTGAGGATCTCATGGCCGTCCTCCATCACCTTGCTACCCGTATTCCCACCATCATCGTTAAAAGCCGGCATCACTATGTTCACATCAGCAGTAGATAAGACATCATCCACGGTTTGTCCATCTCTAGCTGGAAGGATCTGCCTTGATCCAGTTCCATTCCAGTCAGAACTGGTTCCATTTGCCCGAATATGTTGCTGAATAGGTTGATTTCCTTTGCTGCATTCAGCAGTATTGGTAGGTTCAGTGATCCTACCGGTTTCTGCATCATTGTGCTCAAGGTATCTGCTGGCAAGAGATCGCTTTGCTTGGTTGTAGACAGGAATTGGGGAAGGCAAGGATTCACCGTCCAGTCTGAAACTCACTCTAGGAGTCAAGGTGCGCTTCTTTTCACTGCTCCTGTAAAACAGTTCAATGGAAAGAGCAAATGAAGACTGTTGTTAAATCAATGTCAGATGGACAACATTGTAAAGCTAATGTAAAGCAACAATGTAATGCTAGAATGGAGGAAGCATGGGTTTTAGGTTACCTTGAACAAACTGAGTTTGTGTTACAATACCTTGAAAGGTAACTCCTGCAAACTGTATCTGGAAGTGAATATGACCATTAATGATCAATATGAATTTATGACAAAAACAGTATGCCTACAGGACTAGATGTGTATCTTAAAATGGATCATCTACTGAAATAGGAATGTTTGTAAGAAATTGTGATCATGTTGTAATTTTTTTAATGCGGAAATAAATCAATGTAAAATCTTTTTTGAATACATGTGTCATAGATCTTCTAAATGTATTTTCTGTAATTAGTGTGGCATATTTCTCTCTATTATCACAATAAAAAAATTCAAGTGCTGACCCACCTTAGGATACCATGTGTTGCTTTGGCAGGCAATCTGATACTGGGAGGTGATGCTAAGACAGGAACACTAGGCTCTGGTCTCTGAGGATCAGCCCGAAAGCCCGAACATCCAGCCCTCTTCAGCAGACCTTTCAAAATGGTCCCACGGAATGGAGACTTCACAGGTGTTGTTCTACAATCAAAATAGAAAAATGGGTCATTAAACTTTTTAAAAAGGCATTATTATATTTCTGTTAATTTTCAAAGGACATGGTTAAAGGAATATGGGCCCTAATATGATGGGGCATGGCACAAATGGGATTGTTAATTGTTGACAGCCATGGTAAGACAAGAACATGAGCCCAGTTACAAGGCATTTGATCTCATTCTGACAGATATTCTGTGGGTTTATTCCATATTATCACTTCAGTGGAAATTTGGGTTGCAGTTTGAGTTTGGATTAGGTTTAGGTTATAAGATTATACACTTATCAATTGTATGACGCACCTCATGACCCCCGGGAATGGTGCGTCATTGGACTATGTAAGTCGGATTTCGGTATACCATGATGCACCCGTGTCAAAATGTTGACGGACCATTCAACTAAAATGACCGATCATACAGTTACTTTTGTGACGCACCATCTCTTGATTTTGACGAACCATGACGGGTAAACTGACTCGACAATGACACACCCCTTTCGTCATGTGACGGACCAAGGGTTGCCTTGACGGTACCTGCGTAAAACATGTTGTGGTAAATGACCCAACCATGACGCACTATTCCCGGGGGTCAAGAGGTGCATCATACAATTGATAACGTGTATTAGGGTTAGTGTAAAGGATTGGATTAGTGTTCATAATCTTTTAGTTATAATTATAAATTATAATAGCCTAGCAATTTCGCCAAAGAATAATGGAATTGGATGTATAAGAAAATGAAACATAAACATTCATAAAGAAAGAAGAAATATTAGTTATTTATTTGATGTTTTCATGCATTTCATGAGAAGACAGTTTGATTGAAAATCCATGAATTTTTTTCCTGGAGGCTATCAATGCAATTACATTTCTAGGGCACATTAAAACAAACATTTCTGGCTACTGTTAGAGCTTGCCTGCAATATCTATATTTGCTTTGAGATGAATTCAGAAATGGTTGGACTCTTTCCTAAATTTGAGTGGCACTTTGAGTAGCACCAACAATTGTGCCAGCAACATTCATTATGATAAAATCTTTTAACATGTAAAGGAAAACAATTATTTGCATGCTGCCCCCTCCCCCCTCAGTCAGACAATTCTAGGCAGTGGGGTAGCATGGTCAGACTAATCCTCTCATGTCCCCCCAATAGCTACGCCACTGACTCAAGGCCATTGCTTGGGGGAATGATGTAATACATACCCTGACAGTGATGAACAGAATGTTGCCCTCTTCTCAGCGGATGTATTCTCCCACAGCTGTTTGATCCTCCTCTCTATCTGGTTGCTAGGCAGGAAGGGGTACCGTGCCGATATCCTTGTCTTCTGCACATTGTAGAATGCCTGGTAGCTGGCCTTGTCTCTCTGCTTGTCACCAAACTTGGCTTTCATCTTCATTGGGAGAAGAGTCCGGAGGGCATTCTGGCTTCGCCTTGGGGTGCTAGTCTGAAATATTCTTCCCATGGTCAAGCTGGCAAAGACAAATCATGGATTAACAGTTTAAATAATTGATATAATCATTTCATCTAGATGCATTTTCTATTATATGTGGTAGTATATTTAGCTAAATATGGACGTTGGTATATAGGTATACATTAATTGTTATTTATGTTCCGTAATGCTGCATCTTCTGGAGCCAGTGTGTGAGGGTTCACATGCCCTAGGGCAACAGTAATGTACTTTACTTTTGTGAACCCTGACCCACACACTGCTTCATAGTTCTAAGTTCTAACTATTTTCTTCTGTCTTGTAACTTGTATTTTTGTAATTTGTGCATATATAGTTGTGTTGTATTTTACATTGTATTGTGCTTTTTGGTCGAATAAATAATAATAATAATAATAAAAGGTTGACACCAAAAAAGAAGATATATCGCTGAAAGTGAAAGTGGGCACCTCATCATCAGCCATTTGCTAATCTGGATTTACTATTTGGTATTGATAAAAGCAATCCGTGAATTTTATTCAGTTTTGATTACATTTACATTTAAATCAGAACGTCATTGTGACTTTTGAAAAATTGTCAACAGTTATTCTTTGGGGAAGGAGTACACTTGACTTAGTGCTCTAGAAGGGATCTAGACTTCTACTTTCTAATTCTAGTTAGAACTAGTATTAGTACTTAGTAGTACTTTGTTGACATGTGCAAAAACTGAAATAAGGGTTGATAAAATAAGTATTTCTGTAATCTGAATTTGATGAATGTCCAGATGAACCAACAATGGGATTACTTATTATTATTACCTACTAAACCTAGTCTTCTTAATCTTAGAGTTAGACTTCGGCAAAACTAGCCTGTATTATATAATTCATAACTTGATTAAGTTAACAAGTGACTTTTTTTATTTGTCTTTTTAATTTAATAGATGATGATACTCCCTAGCTAAAAGTAACAGTAACAGTAACAGTGCATACATTATAAATATTTGCATGAAATTTCGTTTGTAAGTATAGAGAACAATAGTCTAATAAAAGTGGATTGTCGTTGAAGAGCAGCTGATGCAAAACCTAGAATTGTGTGATGATGGCTGATGCAGCGCCGACGTCCCGCCAGGTCCACAGGCCTGGCGCGCCCAGCTCGGGCCCCAGGCCCGGTCGCAGTATCCTGTGCCGTGGCGAAACCCGCCAGATCAAGAAGACAAGAGTGTCCCTTTGTTTTTATAACTTAGTCGTCAGACCTGCGCATTGAATAACGACTGTTTATTTCATTAGATTCTTGTCTTAATATTAATCTAGTGTTATTTACCAATACTTACATTTTAACAGCTCGACAAAGACAACAATAGACACGTACACGGCCTGGAATCCAAGCCTCGCGCGTGGGATCGGAGTACGAGCTCGTCCCGCCAAAAATATTTATTATTGTTGTTGTTGTTGTTCTTATTTTATAGGCTGGATCATGACCAATCAACTTATCCATCCATCCATCCATCCATCCATCCATCCATCCATCCATCCATCCATCCATCCATCCATCCATCCATCCATCCATCCATCCATCCATCCATCCATCCATCCATCCATCCATCCATCCATCCATCCATCCATCCATCCATCCATCCATCCATCCATCCATCCATCCATCCATCCATCCATCCATCCATCCATCCATCCATCCCTCCCTCCATCCACCCCTCCATCCATCCATCCCATCCATCCATCCATCCATCCACCCATCTATCCATCCATCCATCTATCCATCCATCCATCCATCCATCCATCGATCCACCCATCCATCCATCCATTCATCCACCCATCCATCCATCCATCCATCCATCCATCCATCCATCCATCCATCCATCCATCCATCCATCCATCCATCCATCCATCCATCCATCCATCCATCCATCCATCCATCCATCCATCCATCCATCCATCCATCCATCCATCCATCCATCCATCCATCCATCCATCCATCCATCCATCCATCCATCTATCCATCCATGCTTCTATCCATCCATCAATTTATTCAAGCTTCCACCCATCCACTCATTCTTCCATCCATGCTTCCACCCATCCATCAATCCACTCATCCATCCATCCACCTCCATCGACTTTTCATCCACCCATCCCCTTCCATCCATCCATCCATCCATCCATCCGTCCATCCATTTAACCATAATCCCACTGGGGGGGGGCCTTTTAGGCCCCCCCCTGTGTTTTTTTTTGTCGTGCAACTAGACCGCTTGGAATTTCGCGTTCAAACTTCATGACTATTTTCTCTCAAGTCTCCCGCATGTTTTGATATATAATTCACCCCGATCGGACCTGTAGAACTGATTTTAGAGGTTGATAATTGCTCGTCCGTCACAAAAAAATGTAACTTTTGTACAGGTTTCTATGTAATTCCTATATCCGATGTTGTAAACTCCAGATCTGTTATAATTGTTGCTTTTAATTATAATTTGGATTATTTCTTTGTTATTAGTTGAAGTCATACTCTTCAGAGATAAATTCTTCCAAAAAAAAAAAAAAACAACGCCAAAAAAACAATAAAATACATAAGAATGAAAACAATGTGGATAAATCCGGGAATACTAATTTGCATATTTATGCAAATTAGTGATATATTTTATCACCATAAACAACATGGATATGATGAATAACATCATTTGAAGGTATTTTTACAGAAAACCTGAAGAAATCCTGTAATTTCTTTTGATTTTAGATGAAAATCCCAATTTTTTCCAAAAATCGTCAAAAATTTGCATATTCAAAATTGTAATTAATTATAAAAAAAAAAATAATTGTCCAATTTTTTTTTTTTTTTTAAATTCTTATTCTACTTGACTTGTTTTACATGTGTGCCAATTTTCGAGTCGATCGGTCCATTCATTGCCGAGATTTGAGGGGGGGCCAAAAAGGCCCCCCCCCCCCCCCCCCCCCCCCCCAGTGGACTCAAGTGACCAAAATAACCCAGTGGGATTAGGGTCCATCCATCATCCCATCCATCTATCCATCATCCATTCATCTTTCAATCCATCCAATGATTTAATATCCACTACCTACCATATACCATGTATCTTATATGCATGTGTTCTATGTGTTTTACAAAAAAAGACAAACTATTAAAAAAGAACATTTATCAAGATTTGAATAATTTGTTAACTGTTTTATTTCAATTTATATACACACCATTCTGTTTTTGCATAAAATCTTACGAGAAGATTAGTACTAAAATAAATTACAACCAATTAGCAAGCACTTTCAAATTCAAATTAACAGTCTAAGCACTTCAAAGGTTAAATGAATAATGGAAGAGTTACAAATCAAAAGGCATTTTAGTTTTACTTGGCTTATTAAGATTCTATGCCACAAGGCAGAGTCACAAATGCCAACATATTTCAATTTTCAGTGCATATTCATCTGAGTTAATGAAGCAAAGGAAAAATCAGATTACGCTTACAGTCCCATGAAAGTCATACAAATGCCTGCTCTCCTGCTGTCTCATACAAGTAACATAACATAAAATGAATAAGGATAAATTATCCATACATTTTAAACATTCATCAACTTCCATTACATGTTGATAAATGGAAAATTTTTATATAAGGTTCAATTTTTTTTTCTAGGCAACTTGGAACAATCGTTTGCAAGATATGACGCTATTTTCAAAAAATAAATAAGGCATAAAACACAAAATTAATACTATTTTGGAAGAACATGAACAAGAAAATAAACATACCAATTCCACAAAATAAATTTGACAATAACATTGATAATTCATAATTGTTTGAATGCAGAACAATTAATGTTATTTTACATAACTCAAAAACTAAAACATTAAAATGGCAAGAATTAAAAAAGTACATAATATTAAAATAATACTTGCATAAAAACAAAATTAATGCTTAACAATAATTATCATTATATTAAAGAATAAATAATATTTTTTTGTAGAATGTCTTGTTTAAGATGATCTGTATGATGCAATAACCAATGAGAGGGATTCTGAACACAATGGATCATAAGCCAATCATTTCTTTGTCTGGAAATAACCCAGTTATTTCAGATTCAAATTTCAGTGAACATCTTGATTGATGGATAATCTGGAAGAACTAATATTCGTACAGGGCACAACATTTAAGAAATGCTTTTTTCAGGCCGGTAAATTTCATTTTTGGGTCACTAAAATGGGCCACCTGAAAAAAAGGTTATAATGGAGACCGGACTATACATTTCATGCATAATTATTGAAGATCCTGAACTAGGAAAACTAGAACCATTATTCACTATCTCCTTGTTATCCATTATTACAATCATATACATGTTGTACAAAATAAATAATTATATGAAAATAGAAATAAAGATGAGCATCAAACAAGAAACAAGTAATTTGAAACCATAATTACCTTTCTGGCTCATACATATTGGATGAAAAGTATGTTCCAACAAAACAATAGAAAGCATGATATAATCTTGTTTCTGCCACTTAAAGTGAGCCATTAACTTAGTAAAATTCAACCAAAATCACTTGGAGCTTTAAGGTAATGCTTGAATTTATTTTGCAGTAATTCGGTAGGCAGTTCAGCAATCATGAGGAATTTTTTGATTTATTTTCCATCTTTGATCAATGTTCACTTCAATGATTGTGATTTATTCAAGCAACATAATTAAACAAAAAATTTGCTGCATAGAATGGAAAAACAATACTTGGCAAGTAAAATTACCATGAAATAGCACATACAATTAACTGAAGCATACATTGAGCATGATTTTTAAAATGATAGCCAATTAAATTGTTCCACAGTGATTCACCATTGTATTTCATCATTTGAAAATACAACGCAAGATCTTAACACTTATGATTTTTACCATGATAAACAGTTCTTTTCCTGCCAACTTTAACAACATGTATGATACAAAAGTATTTACAGTAACTCTATTATCCAATATAGTTTGAATACTGGTATTGGTAAATGAACTTTACATCAGTTTTAACAATCCAAGATTTGTTTTAACCAACAAAAATTTGTTAATGTCTGTCATCTCAAAATGTTTAATCAACAACCAGTTTCCAACATTTCCAGAACATACCAAGCTGCACCTACATAACTCCTATGCAGGTGCAGCTACTCAAACTTATGGGGGCTCTTTTGGGCATTTTGGGGCAGTGGCGTAGCTATGGGGGAGGGGGGTGCCCCAGAGATGCCAACCTTCACAAACCAAAACAAGTATTCTGAGAGGTTCAAAACAGTATTTTTAACCAAAAAAAAGAGTATTTTCAGAGCAGCCAACCTCTAGAGGTTAAAAAAACCCATATTTTGGGGGGAAGCCAAATTGGGCAGCAAAAATACTCATTACGTTTGCGTTAATATAAAAGTTGGTTTATTCGATCACACAGCATTTTTATGAGTTTGTTTTGTTTATTTGTGTTATGTTTAAAACATGTTACTTAAGTAATTGTTTATCAGGGTTCAACATAATTCTGTTTGCCTTTTTCCGACCATTACTAAAAGGTGTTTTTCAAAAACGTATTTTTTTCTTAGAAAACGTACTGCCGTATTTACATCAGAAAAGCGTACTAAATAGGGCAAAAACGTACTACTTGGCATCTTTGGTGCCCCCTCCCCAATAATTTTGAAAAGTGTGCCCCCAATCAGTCTGACCACGCTACGCCACTATTTCTGGGGCTAATTCTCCCTGAGCCCCCGTGTATTTTTCCACTGCTCCTGTGTGTTTAAACGTTGCACTTTATCTAAATCATACAGTTACAGCCTCGTCACATTGTCAGTCTCTTAATTACACAATCAGAATAAAGCACCAAAGTAATGACATCACATTCTTCATTTAATCTGTTCCTTCCAGATTCTGAAATCTCCATAGACTTTGTACACAACCTACCCGGTTCCTGTAGTCAAGTGGTTAATATACAACTAACGAATGGGCTTCTTGTGATAGTCAAATCTATTACCGAGGTGGGCTCAAAATGATTATTACCCGAAGCGTAGCTGAGGGTAATAGTCATTTTGAGCCCACCGAGGTAATAGATTGCCTATCACAATCAAGCACATTCGTTAGTTGTTTTATATCACTCATCAATATCAGTGATTGTGTTCAGCTTATAGCAAAATAAGTGATAATCTCTTGAATATTTTATAAAATCGCTTGTAAATTTTTATATAAAAATCAATCGACATTAATAAAGCCAGTATGAGCCTCCAGAACCACGGCGCATCTAATACGCTTAAAGTCATTGTTATTTTGCGCATACAATCACAAAGACGCAAAACTGAGTGCGCACCAACGTGCTGGCAGTTGCGCACATACGCGATGAATGCGTGCTAGCGCTCCCACGGATGTGCTTATTGGCTGTCTTGGCGTTCTTCTTCCCAGGGTGTTAGTTTTTACCAGCAATGTCAATCATGTGACTAGAACGTGTGCGCCATAGAGTACTGCACAAATCTGATCGCGTGTGCATTTTGCTAAAACACATGATCTATGGGACGAACGCGTAACGAACTTTTAGTGTTAATTTTTTGCTAACAGCCCGGTCACGTGATTGCGCGGGGATTGCGCGTGTTGTCCAAAACTATCATTTGTCAAATACAATGGTAAATCGATCTTATGAGGGATATAATATATAATAACTTGTTCTCTAATTCTGATTTTCGAAGGTGGGTTAGAGCTGGCCAATTGTCTTCTTAGCAACTGCTAGGTCACAATTAGTTGGCTTGCCTGAACATTATTTAGAACCATGGCAGTGAATGTTTGTGACATCACTCTTAAATACTGTGCTTAATTACTGGTTTTCTGGCAGGCAAGAAGGAACAACTATAATGATAATAATAATAATTGTCCATTTTTATATCGCTTAATTACAGTTACATGTAAGTCTCAAAGCTCTCACAGAGCACTATACAGATCATGAAGAAGCAGGCTAACAATCTTGCAGGCTCACTCGGTCAACTATGATAATACAGCATAATGCCATAAAAGGCAAAGGATATTTTCATGATGGCTACAAAGAAAATATATGAAATCACACATGTAATCATGTGATGAATAACACCGGCACACCTGTCCAGTCAGGAATAAACAAAATAATAATGCCAATAACAGCTCTGTATACTGTGTTTGTCAGTGTAGAAATCTGCAGATATCTTTTATTTTTACTTGATATGCATGCAGAGTCTCAAGGTCTGTTAATTCTCACAATGTGTACTAATGTCACTATCAAGATTTTCGCCACTTCCAGCATTCAGGGGCAGATGTCCCTCAAATCAATATATTAGGGAGCGTCTTAGGTGCAGCTGGAGAGTACAAGCATTAGACATTTACATCCAAGCCATCTTGGATGAGTAGAAATAGAAGCTGCACCGTCTTTTGTTGCCAAGGCTGCCACTGCTCTGACTGCATAGCTGCTCCGTGGCATTTAGAGAGGGTTGGGGGAGCACTACTCCTCCAGTAAGTAATTCCATGCAATGCCACGTAAGCCACTGTTATTCCTACCATCTTTGGTATAGAAGCCCAGAGTTGAGAGTTTATATCAATGCTCCAGGCTTTGACTGACTCCCATGTTGCCATAGTACCTCCTTCACTAGCAGTTATACTGCCACTTTGCTTTCTAGGCAATACCACTACTTTGAATGCAAGGATATTCATGTACAGCTCTGTATTTTTGTTCTAGAATCTCATCATCAGATCACATTGAGTAATACAAATAATCAGAGTTTAGAGGTTTAGTCGCTGCTCGAGAGCCTTGTCTTCTATTTGTCATCAGCTCTCTCTCACTAGCAGTCATACTGCCACTGCTTTGAATGCAAAGCCATTGAGGATCCTGCATCCTTGTATAGAATCTTAATCAGATCTTTAACAGACCACATAGATCATAGCAGATAGAGTCATGTGTTAGAGGTAACATTAATGCTCAATGCCTTGTCGTCCATTTATCATTAGATCCCCTTCACTAGCGGTCGTACTGCCACTAACTTCGCTACCAAGGCTACCGCTGCTCTGCGTACGTAGCCGCTGATGTCCCGATATCTTGGTGATGTCGCTGTCCATCTCTTCTATGGAGTCGTCATCAAAGGAGATGCTGTCATCAGCAACCATCTTGTCTCCCCTGCTGCTGGACCGTAGTGCCTGGTTGGTTGAGTCGTCATCAAAGGAGATGCTGTCATCGGCAACCATCTTGTCTCCCCTGCTGCTGGACCGTAATGCCTGGTTGGTTGAGTCGTCATCAAAGGAGATGCTGTCATCGGCAACCATCTTGTCTCCCCTGCTGCTGGTCCGTAGTGCCTGGTTGGTTGAGTCGTCATCAAAGGAGATGCTGTCATCGGCAACCATCTTGTCTCCCCTGCTGCCGCTTCGTAGTGCCTGGTTGGTTGAGGTGTCAAGCTTTAGAGTCGTGCTCTCGTGCCCCCTGCTGCAACAAAAAAAAAACATAATTAATAACCTGCCGGTGGTGAATTTATGGAAAGATGTAGAACACATAGGAAGGTAAATAGTTAATTTGAACACATCCATTGATACAATAATGCATCTGGCCATTTTGTTGCAGGGGCATATAAAACGAGACAAAAGTTTGTTACACAATAAAGACAATGGTTTTGGTTAATACACATTATATCCCTCATAAGATCGTTTTACCATTGTATTTGACAAATGATAGTTTTGGATAACACGCGCAATCCCCGCGCAATCATGTGACCGGGCTGTTAGCAAAAAATTAACACTAAAAGTTCGTTACGCGTTCGTCCCATAGATCATGTGTTTAAGCAAAATGCACACGCGATCAAATTTGTGCAGTACTCTATGGCGCACACGTTCTAGTCACGTGATTGACATTACTGGTAAAAACTAACACCCTGGGAAGAAGAACGCCAAGACAGCCAATAAGCACATCCGTGGGAGCGCTAGCACGCATTCATCGCGTATGTGCGCAACTGCCAGCGCGTTGGTGCGCACTCAGTTTTGCGTCTTTGTGATTGTGTGCGCAAAATAACAATGACTTTAAGCGTATTACTGGCTTCATTAATGTCGATTGAATTTTATATCAAAATTTACAAGCAATTTTATGAAATATTCAGAGATTATCACTTATTTTGCTATAAGCTGAACACAATCACTGATATTGATGAGTGATATAAAACAACTAACGAATGTGCTTGATTGTGATAGGCAATCTATTACCTCGGTGGGCTCAAAATGACTATTACCCTCAGCTACGCTTCGGGTAATAATCATTTTGAGCCCACCTCGGTAATAGATTTGACTATCACAAGAAGCCCATTCGTTAGTTGTATATTATTTTCCTAAACCCCATGCCAAGCCTCTCATGACTCATCCTGAACCAGTTTAAACATGGCGAACAAATAATAGTAGAACTTGTAGAGCTCCACATCTTTCATTATTTTTTTTTAAAGCAGGAAAATCAACAAGAACGGTCAGTCAGAATGAACTGTTCTATTGTTACCACAAAACTTACATACTGCCAACACCAAATTGACAAAGACCCAAAATTGTTGGTCTGGTTTGGTTTGGTTTGGCAGTGTGACTGGGCCTTTAGGAGGTCACTATACACAGGTTTGAATGTAGTTGTATGAACACTTACTTGAGTGCTGACTGCTGTAGTGAGTCTATGCTTGCTGAATTGAGGACATTGTCAGGAATCAAGGCTTGAAGTTTGGAGATTGTATCCAGCATCGCTGATCGCTCAAGTTTCAGAGTTCGCATCTCTGAACGCAACTTGCTCTCCGTCTCCTGGAAAATGAAAAGTAGACATTGTTCACATTGTAATAAATATAATACAAACACATAGCTTATTGCAACCAATAACTCTAGTATACTGAATTCTTACAAGAGCTTGATAATGATTAATATTTAAGTTGAATAATGCAAATAACTCTGCTGATATTTCAACAGCATTCATGAAGGCAAGACAGTTTGTTGCTTGAAACTTTACAAAACCAGCACTCTTTATCATCTTACAAAACATACTGCCTCCACCTGGAGGTATAACCAGCACTCTTTATCATCTTACAAAACATACTGCCTCCACCTGGAGGTATAACCAGCACTCTTTATCATCTTACAAAACATACTGCCTCCACCTGGAGGTATAACCAGCACTCTTTATCATCTTACAAAACATACTGCCTCCACCTGGAGGTATAACCAGCACTCTTTATCATCTTACACAACATACTGCCTCCACCTGGAGGTATAACCAGCACTCTTTATCATCTTACAAACCATACTGCCTCCACCTGGAGGTATAACCAGCACTCTTTATCATCTTACAAAACATACTGCCTCCACCTAGAGGTATAACCAGCACTCTTTATCATCTTACAAACCATACTGCTCCACCTGGAGGTATAACAAGAATACCCCAACAAGCATTTATTACCTGTTTGGTATGGAGTGAGGACTTCTGGAGGTCAATGACACTATGAGCCGACTGCAGCTGCTCCAGGAGCTCGTTGTTATGACGACGGAGGTTGTGATTGGCCGTCTCTAGCCGTTCCACGTCGAGCTGCATGGACTTGGAATGAGGGGACGGGGGCAGCATCTCTTCCTGGATGACGTGGTACTCGACCTCGTATGCTTGCAGCTGCCTCGAGATATCCAAGCTGTAAGCCTGCAAGTAAAAACATCAAAGATGTGTTAAACCTTTCATTAGCAAAGGTATAAAATATAATACAGTCAAAAGCTGTAGGCCTGCAAGCAAGATGAAATCAGATTTCACAATATTACAGTCAGGCATATCGTATAAAATACAGTCTCTGAAACTCTAGCAACCAACTGTGAACCCTCTGAGCAGTGGCATAGCGTTGTCAGACATGTTCAAGATTGTTTCTCTCAAATTATTGGAGGGGGGGGGGAATGTGCCCCCCCCCCCCTCATTCATCTAATATGAAGGGATTCTAAATATGAAGTCAAGTGCCAATACAATTAACTCAACAATTGTCTATTTAAGAACTAATCAAAAGTCCAACAAAGTTCCAGCAATAGTATCATAGAGACAAGAATATTTTCGACAGAATGTCAAAGTCTTACAGACGCAAGCAGCAGTAGCATGGGACAAGAGTTTCTTCCAATTACAATGTCATGAGTTGTATGCCTGAAACGATGAGTATCACAGAATAAAATAACTATTTGATGTATTGCTGACATCGATTATGAATTACTTCATCTATACGCTCCATGGTTCTGGACCCCAAAAGCATCGAGCTGCCTCCAGATGTAGCTTGCACAAAATATAATAAAATTGTCCAGAACTAGGTTCAACACCAATGACTGTCAAAGATTTTGTGCCTAAAGAAGTTATCATAAAATGGACAACTACATACATGCATGTTTAATGGAAATGCCAAGTATTACATAACTACAAAGTTTGCACAAAGTTTGTAAACAAGGGTATCATTAAATCAGAACATGGTTCCCATTTTATGACAGCAATTTATAACACCAATGCTTAGTACTATCTAATTTCAAGGTGAGAGCTAACAAACAATGGTATTGTAAAATTCAATCAATATGGAACACCATTGTTTGGAATTAGTATTTAGTCTAGTTTGTAGTATCATGTAGTTCTGGAGTTTGCACAAACAAACATGGGTATAATAACATGAAATCTGTGTTTAACACCAATGTCCAGTTTTATGTAATGGTGAAGTTTATGCTAACAAACAGTGAATATCCTAAATAGAAAACTGTGACAATGAGAAATGTCTGTATCATTTCATCCCCAGGTACATCCTCAAGTAATAACAATGTCATCAAATCACTACAAATTGAAAGACAAGACGTAAAACAAACAATGCCATAAACTTATAACAGTTCTGAACATTAAAGTTCAGGTTAGAATTGGAAGATTATGGACACACTAGGAGGGCAACCAGGACTTAGATGAGACAAACTAGCTCTTAGAACAACTGGTTGTTAACCAAAGAGTTTTCTACCAGACAAGTTAGGACATAATGACACAAGACCACCCAAATGTACTTTTTTTTAGATGGACTAGTTATCAAACAAATAGTAATTTACCACCATAGCAAGAGTCCTTACCATGTTAATGACCTTCTCCATCTGCACGATGCCAAGGGTGGGCAGCTGGTTCTTGATGAAGTCAATGATGGACTCAAAGCCATCGCACTGCAAGATAAGCTCCTCATGCATGCCCAGGATCACAAGAGCTACCTTGAAGATCACCTCAAAGCCTTGAAGAAAGATCAGATCTGAAATGGAAGAGAGAAAGATTGAAACTTTAACAAACTGACAGCTAAGAAATTGTCTTAAGTAATTCAAATAATTCTTGATGAAGTCAATGATGGACTCAAAGCCATCGCACTGCAAGATTAGATCCTCATGCATGCCCAGGATCACAAGAGCTAACTTGAAGATCACCTCAAAGCCTTGAAGAAAGATCAGATCTAAAATGGAAGAGAGAAAGATTGAAACTTTAACAAACTGACAGCTAAGCAATTGTCTTAAGTAATTCAAATAATTCTTGATGAAGTCAATGATGGACTTGAAGGCATCACACTGAAGGATCAACTCTTTGTGGCTGCCTAGGATCACAAGAGCTACCTTGAGGATCACCTCAAAGCCCTGAAGAATGATCAGATCTAAAACAAGAGAAACAATTTGATATAGGGCAATTCCAAGCAAACGCCGTGACGGTCAGAGGGTGTTTCTCACAATGAAAGTCCAAATAACTCATAAAATCTAAATGTCTAGAACCAACTTTTGATATGCATCTGTAACTACTATCCTACCAATAATTTACAATAGGCAAGAAAACCAAAATTCCCAATAAATTATTAATTATGAATATCAATATCTGCCGTAACGCCGTGACGGCAAAAAGACATGGGTTTCTTACATGCTAAGAAACTAAGTAAACTCTGTGAACTACAGGAACATTTTGCACTTTTGTCACATTGATTCTTTGTACTAGTCTACATCAAGCTAGAACATCCAAATAAAAATGTAGAAAAAATCCAATGCTCATAGTAAATATGATATCATAAATGTATTTATGCACTGTAACGCCGTGACTGTAACGCCGTGACCTCTGAATTGTACATGTTATATATATGGGAGATATTAAAGAGATGAATAATATGATATAATTTTAATGTAGTGATCCAGAAGCAATAAAGAACTAGATGAATGGGTGATATAACCAAGATGCTATTAAATGATCATCCGCATGACACAAATTTGCAGCACAGCGCCCTCTATTGATCAAAAAATCTTTTAGGACATAATTGAAATTCTTATCTATTTCAGAAGTTAGTTAATGGAACCATCAAATATTAAAACCAAAATACATACTTAAATGTAACAATGAAATATGAGACCTTTGACATCTGACCTTTGACCTTGTTTCTCAAAATAACATACAAATGTTTAATTTTTGGTCTGCACAGTGCATATTTGCAAGTGATTTGTTTTATGTAACATGATTTCAGAGTTAGTAAATGTTTGTTTTTGAATTGGTAATTATCCGAGTGACCTTTGACCTGTGCCCCAAAAAGTTTCAGAAAATTTTCTTTTGCCTACAGTACTCTTTCTAACATTGATTCTGGAACTTAATTGTGAGAACAAAAAACAACAACAATATTTTGACCTGTTGACCTATGACCTCCCATGACACCATTCCCTAATCAGGTCATATACTTCACTGGATGCATACCAGTATTATTATCATGTTATCATTCAAGGATTCTCAAACTATCTTGATAATAATATAATTTTTGCATATTTGTTAGCTATGTGACCTTTGACCTTTGACCTCATGGACCAAAATCATATCCAATAATCCGTACCTCTAAATACATGGATTGTACAAAGTTTGAACGGAATCCATCCAACGATTCTTGAGATATTGCACAAAAAAAAACACTGATGTACAGATGCACATACAGACAGATGGACATACAACCCATACACATACATGACTCGGGTAACTTTGAGATGGAAACATTATCAACTGACCCTATTCATATAATTATAGCATGAGCAATGCCCAAGCATACCTACAAAAAATATCTTACACTATTTGATTATGTCTACTGTGTTATGTCAATGGGAATCCAGTAGGTAGCGTCACGGCGTTACACAAAATGTAACGCTGTGACCAAATTGATATTGATTATATTAATAAGTGGTAAAAGATAATGCTGCTATTCAGCATGCATATTATAGCCCTATGGGCTAATACAGAGAAAACAAAAAATTATTTCATTCCCATTCATATTTTTCCAGAAATATTAAAAATATATGTTTTTAGTGTAACGCCGTAACATATTAATGATTGTAAATGAGACAGTCACTGAAGCGGAACGAAGAGCGAAAATGACGAAATTGATATTTATCTGAAAAATTGAAGCAATGATCCTATCAACACTGAAATAAAATGTTATGAAAACTCCTTTTCGCAGTTCTTTTATGCTTAATATTTAATTGAATGTTTTGTGAAAATAACTGAAAATTAATTTATGCTATATATTAAAGGGACTTAGTAACATTGTCCAAATCCTCAAAATAAAATTGTAATTCTAGCGGTTCCTTTATACCTTGTTGTATTCGTATTAACAATAAAATCATGTGACAGCTTTCGGTTTTTCAAATTTCCCTTTCATTACAAAGATATGTATGATTGAAGTATTTAGATAAGAAAATCTCCGGGCGAGATTTTCATCCCTGTACAAAGTGAATGCAGTGAGTTGGTGAATATCACCCAATATCACTTTGCATTTTCGCTCATTACTTGGCCATACATTGTCCATTTGACCTGAAATTTTCACACAATACCCTGAGGACATATGAGATAACAAAAGTATACATTGCATCAACCATTCATCAGTTTTTGCACATCTCAACAAAGTTACTAGATCCCTTTAACAATAAAATAATAGTTTACAATTTTTTTTTTCAAAAACAAAATACATTTTTGGAAAGTTCAATCTTTTAGCTTTCATTTGATACCAAATTTGTTATGGTATAACGAATTTGAAAAATCAGTGGTTATGTCAATGTTTGCTTGGAATTGCCCTATATGAGAAATTATGCAAAGTAATTCCAATTATATTGATGAATTCAATCTTGGATTGAAGCCATCACTCTGCAGGATAACTCCTCATGACTGCCGAGGATAACCAGAGCTACCTTGAACTGAAGGTAACCTCAAAGGTTTGATCATTCTGTTCCAGATGTTCCAAACACTTTGTAATTATATATGTAATTGTAAATTATCAAAGCCAAAGGGAAATGTCATTCTGGAGACTAGTCAATGTGGGGAATATAAGAACTTACCAAAGACTTTTGAGACGAATCCCAAAGGGAATTGAGAAGCAAAGAGAGTGAGGAACCAGGGTGCTGCGTAGAGCGAGGGCGCCACCTCATTCTGCTCCAGATGATCATGAAGACGCAGGTGGAAGTCATGCAGCAGGCGAGACAGCTGGTACATCTGAATCTGTGGGTCAACGTGAACAGACACAAGTACATTTGTAAAACCATACAATAAAATCGGTAAAGCAGGTCTAGAGAATGTTGCTGTTTCATTGCATACAACACTGCAACTTCTGATCTTTAAGTTGCATAAGCGGTCACAGTTCCAAGCGCTATAACTGTTTCAAGGGCCGAGACTACAGGGCAGCCAAGCTTTTAGTCTCATCGTTGGAGACTGCCTTAATATAACACAAGTTTACATAACTTCTGACCAGCACGACCATTGAAAAGGGTTTCTGTGAAGTATTCCCATTAAGGGTCCTTTTGGCATATGGTTAGAGCACCAGTCTTGGGTTTGATTCCCAGCAAAGCCACTGCTCATATTAAGTTTGAAATAAAAGAGTTTTACAAGTTGTAGCTAATGATCTTCTCAGTCTTTATGTAGACGTATATAAAGTGAAGACAAACCCTTGTTTATCAAAATTACAATACAAGAATAAACGGTAGGACACTGGCATGCAATATATCGTCCTAATAATGACAGCTAGTCATTGTTTTCAACACGATTCCCCTCTAGACTGATATGTTTACCTGTAAAGCTGTCATGTCTGGCTTGTACTGCCTCCTGAAACCCAGAGAGAACATTCATTACAGTAGTATGACCGCTCTGGACCAATATGCTTACCTGTAATGCTGTCATGTCTGGCTTGTACTGCCTCCTGAAACCCAGAGAGAACATCAGGTACTTCAGCATCTTGAAGGAATCCTGTTCCTCCAGCTGAAACAAAGAAAGGGAGAACAAAATATAGCAAAAAATGTTTAGTTTAGTTTGATATCAAGTATTTACCTAATTGTTTATTATACACTTTGGGATTGCCCTTGTCAAAAATATGAATTCCACATCTTTAATAATAATTACTTCTCAACAGTTAATCAGTCCCTTACTCGAGACATATTATTGAACAAGTATTTTCAATATTTTATCCAAAATTATTTATACATTGATTTTAAATCATCGTTCATTCAAATTAATGAAATGAAAATGTATTTCTTCAATCTATTTGAAAATTTATCAATTATCAGAATATTTTTTTTATCTTATATGATATCTATATGGCATGATGTAAAACATGTATTATGATTCTAACTCACATGCATGAGCAGCACACCGGCTACAAAGCTGAGTCCCTGGCAGTACCCAACCTCATCATCTTGCAGTGAGTAAGCCTTGAGGAGATTGAACAGAGAGAGCTGGCCCCGGCCAAGGGGGTTGCTGAAGTAGGGGTGGCTGGGGTAGGTACGTCCTAAAGGGGTGGGGAGGAAAAATCAGAGTTTAAAAAAAGAAGAAATATGTTAAGAAGGATTTGGTTGCGGTAGAAATGATCAGATTGAGTGCAGAGAATAATAAAGTAACCAAAGATATATAATGTACATCATCATCCTGCAGTGAGTAAGCCTTGAGGAGATTGAACAGAGAGAGCTGGCCCCGGCCAAGGGGGTTGCTGAAGTAGGGGTGGCTGGGGTAGGTACATGCACATCCTGGAGGGCACGTTACAGAAACAAAAGTTTAGAAAGAAAGAAGTTTAGCAATAATAGGGAGTACAAGAAACAATATAAAATAAGGCACAGAAAACATGATCAACATTATTATCTTGTAACGAGTAGTATGCCTACAGGAGATTGAATAGGCAAACAGGATTGCTGAAGTAAGTGGTGGGGGGGGGGGGGGGGGGTGTTGATTCATCCTGGGGAGAAAGCAATCAATCCAATATTGTATGATGGGTTGCAGAAGTGATGATCAATGTGAGTTTAGAAAATAATAATAAAGGATAGGCTACATAGGCTACATAATTCTGCATTCATTATGTGTTGAACAAGGACCCTCT
This sequence comes from Echinarachnius parma, assembly GCA_037951105.1. Taxonomy (NCBI): domain Eukaryota; kingdom Metazoa; phylum Echinodermata; class Echinoidea; order Clypeasteroida; family Echinarachniidae; genus Echinarachnius; species Echinarachnius parma. The sequence goes on along the minus strand of JBAMJV010009017.1, from coordinate 92,748 downwards.
TACCAATCTTTGTAGCTGAATTGGGGATTAAGCTATTCATGTAAACTTCTCTAAAGAACTAGATCAGTTTAATTTGGCACTCAGAGGGTTAAGAAGGATGTGGATGCAGAAGACATGATCAGAGTGAGTTACTTGCACTACTTACCTAGGTCTATAAGGATTGCATGTTGGTGTGTGGTGAGTTGCATTGCTTACCTAGGTCTATAAGGATTGCATGTTGGTGTGTGGTGAGTTGCATTGCTTACCTAGGTCTATAAGGATTGCATGTTGGTGTGTGGTGAGTTGCATTGCTTACCTAGGTCTATAAGGATGGCATGTTGGTGTGTGGTGAGTTGCATTGCTTACCTAGGTCTATAAGGATTGCATGTTGGTGTGTGGTGAGTTGCACTGCTTACCTAGGTCTATAAGGATGGCATGTTGGTGTGTGGTGAGTTGCATTGCTTACCTAGGTCTATAAGGATTGCATGTTGGTGTGTGGTGAGTTGCTTTGCTTACCTAGGTCTATAAGGATTGCATGTTGGTGTGTGGTGAGTTGCATTGCTTACCTAGGTCTATAAGGATGGCATGTTGGTGTGTGGTGAGTTGCACTACTTACCTAGGTCTATAAGGATGGCATGTTGGTGTGTGGTGAGTTGCACTACTTACCTAGGTCTATAAGGATGGCATGTTGGTGTGTGGTGAGTTGCATTGCTTACCTAGGTCTATAAGGATTGCATGTTGGTGTGTGGTGAGTTGCATTGCTTACCTAGGTCTATAAGGATGGCATGTTGGTGTGTGGTGAGTTGCACTACTTACCTAGGTCTATAAGGATGGCATGTTGGTGTGTGGTGAGTTGCATTGCTTACCTAGGTCTATAAGGATTGCATGTTGGTGTGTGGTGAGTTGCATTGCTTACCTAGGTCTATAAGGATTGCATGTTGGTGTGTGGTGAGTTGCATTGCTTACCTAGGTCTATAAGGATGGCATGTTGGTGTGTGGTGAGTTGCATTGCTTACCTAGGTATATAAGGATGGCATGTTGGTGTGTGGTGAGTTGCATTGCTTACCTAGGTCTATAAGGATGGCATGTTGGTGTGTGGTGAGTTGCATTGCTTACCTAGGTCTATAAGGATGGCATGTTGGTGTGTGGTGAGTTGCATTGCTTACCTAGGTCTATAAGGATTGCATGTTGGTGTGTGGTGAGTTGCATTGCTTACCTAGGTCTATAAGGATGGCATGTTGGTGTGTGGTGAGTTGCATTGCTTACCTAGGTCTATAAGGATGGCATGTTGGTGTGTGGTGAGTTGCATTGCTTACCTAGGTCTATAAGGATGGCATGTTGGTGTGTGGTGAGTTGCACTACTTACCTAGGTCTATAAGGATGGCATGTTGGTGTGTGGTGAGTTGCATTGCTTACCTAGGTCTATAAGGATGGCATGTTGGTGTGTGGTGAGTTGCATTGCTTACCTAGGTCTATAAGGATTGCATGTTGGTGTGTGGTGAGTTGCACTACTTACCTAGGTCTATAAGGATGGCATGTTGGTGTGTGGTGAGTTGCATTGCTTACCTAGGTCTATAAGGATTGCATGTTGGTGTGTGGTGAGTTGCACTACTTACCTAGGTCTATAAGGATTGCATGTTGGTGTGTGGTGAGTTGCATTGCTTACCTAGGTCTATAAGGATTGCATGTTGGTGTGTGGTGAGTTGCATTGCTTACCTAGGTCTATAAGGATTGCATGTTGGTGTGTGGTGAGTTGCACTACTTACCTAGGTCTATAAGGATGGCATGTTGGTGTGTGGTGAGTTGCATTGCTTACCTAGGTCTATAAGGATTGCATGTTGGTGTGTGGTGAGTTGCACTACTTACCTAGGTCTATAAGGATGGCATGTTGGTGTGTTGTGAGCTGCTTGAGCAGCTGTCTGTAAGGTTCTGAGTCAGGTATCTTGGAGGAGCCTGGTGATAACCGTAGCAACCGTTGCTCTGCCAACACATTCCATATATCACCTCGCCTGGTTCGTGGAACACCTGCAATTGATATATGATAAAGAAACAAATAGTTACAATACTAGTGAATAAGAATAATTTGTATAGTACTGTATTACTTGATGCCACAGCATCATAAATAATGTACAAAATGCAATCAATAATGAGAACAGCTAGTAATAATAATAATAATAATAATAATTATTATTATTATAATAAGTATTATTATTCATATTTATCATTATCATCAACACTTCATTGTGTTATTGTCACTGTATGGTCAGGCAATCATTTTTTTGGAACTATTATCGGACATGGAGTTACACCCTCATATAAGCCATAAAAGCTATAACCTGTTCCCTACTAGATTCTGCAATCCACATTGAGCTAATACAGGACCAACCAGGTTCCTGTAGGCAATGGATTAACAGATTTGTATTTTAATGAAAATAGAATCAGAGCAAGAAATGTTACCTTCTTTGGTATGGTAGTGAGTGTGTTTGGTCTGTTCATCCCATTACTTGGTAACATCTTTCAGGCAAAGCTATATTAGTCATTCAATAAATAACTATACAAAATATGAAATGAATTGTACCTTCTTTGAAGAGTCTATAGACATCATCATATGGTATGAGTGTGTTTGGTCTGTTTGGTAAGGCAATCAGTTTATCCCATTCTTTAGTAACATCTTTCAGGCAAATCTATATTAGTCATTCAATAAATAACTATAAATACTATGGAATAAATTGTACCTTCTTTGAAGAGTCTATAGACATCATCATATGGTATGAGTGTGTTTGGTCTGTTTGGTAGGGCAATCAGTTTATCCCATTCTTTGGTGACATCTTTGAGGCAGGGTGTGATCTCCTCATAATCCAGCTTGATCTTCATTTCATTCACAGCCTCCTGGCGTGCTACAAAACACAGAAAGATCAGATATTATGACAAATAATATTGATGCTAGAAATAACACATTTTTCTTCTGGGGGTGTTTCACAAAGTTTCTAAGTTAAACTTAACTCCAAGTTGGACTTAGCAATTATGGAATGCTGTTGGTTTCTTTGTAAAAATTGTTCCAACATTTCTTTTAAAAGGACTACATTTTGATTGAAATCAGTAATATTTGTTATTACCAATGAGCCTTGAATTTATTGATATAAGTTTTTTGTTGGAAGTTTCAAATAGTTGCATTTTTAACCTTTGGATATGTCTTATTCCAAGGCTACAAACGGCTTTCCATAATTGTGAGGGCCAACTTAGAATTAAGTTTGCCTTATAATCTTTGTGTAAAACCCCCCTGGTGTCCCAGTCAGGCAAGTAATATAGACCAGGCAAATGTTAGTTGCCTGAAAGCAGAGTCTTGTGAAGTTAGAAAAAGAGGAAAATTAACCAGTCTTGTTGTATTTGGCTGCCCGTTCAGGTAAGGAAATGTTTGGGTTTTGAAGTTTGGATGGACCGAAGCTCATCGTAGTCGGTCATTGGGCCTGTTACCCAGTTTGGGAACAGTCATGTCAGCCTTCCTCTATACAGACAATAAAGGTGACTTTTTCATGGTGGTATTTTTTTTCAGTAATATTTCCGTGGAATATTTGTAGGAATTCAAAATAACTGGACCATTTGATGGAGCTTTTAGTTTAAACTGTATGCTTCAATACCATATCACCCATGACTTCACAACATAGAAAACACTGACTTTGTCTTTCAACACTCATTCTCCTAATGACTATCAAAACATATTGGTCAAAAATAGTTGAGGATAAGTGGGTACTACTCAGGACCCCTGCTCTAAAAAAAAATGTTTTCTACATGGTGCACCGTAACTTCCTCTTAACCCCTTTACTTCGCAATTAAATAGAATGCTTCAATGGCCTTATACGAAATTCTTTTATGGACCGGTCGAGATACCACATTGGGCGCTCAAAAGAACCGATCTACATCTGCATCACCATGCATTGTATTTGCTTCTTTTCCTATATGAGTTCCAAGTAGGTTTTGAGGATTTAGATCCCTTTAATGGGGTAAAAAAATTTGTTCCTCCTACCTTGAATCCTCTTGTTCTCTCTGTCCATGCGGTTGAGTATAATCTGTTCCCTGATGGCCCGTTGCCATAGCGCCCGCAGAGCTATGCTAGAGTGGAATCTCTTGGGCTTGGCCTTGACCGCTGAGCTGGGCTTCAACTCCGTCATTTCTTGTTGCTCTCCTTCTTCTTCATCCTCTGCAAACAAATTTTCATCCCCTTCAGCAAAAGCTACATTTGTGTAAAAGAAAGCACAGCTTATTTTAGTGATGTATTCTTGTACTCTTGTCCTCAGCACAAAGATGGTAAGATGACCACAATCTACATGTATTTCCTCAAACAAACAAAATATCATAACCTTGTGTTCGTATTGACATGGAAATGAATAAAGACAAAACACACAAACAATTTGTAAACAAATTTATAGGTACTAAACTTATGTACAAAATTGCAAAAACCACATACATTTATTAGTGCGGCATTAATATCAACTTTTACCACCAGGTTTAGGATTTTTTAAAATAAAATCATATTTTATGAGTCAACTTCTTATCTGCCCAATTATACATCTATACAAATACATGTATGTAATTGTCTGTAAAATATTCTCTAAAAGGCTTGCAATAAGGGAGTTCTGCATCATACAAGTACATGGACATGCTAGATGTTAAAAAGGGAACAGATTTGAGAGCACAGCAATATTCAAAGTGAGATGCCACAGCTACATGTATGCATTGCCATGGTAATGGTTTAAACTCCATTAGTCAGGCCAAATTTGTTAATCAAAATCAGATCAAAATTGGCCAGATCTATTTGCTATCAAATGCTCAAATCAAATTACAAGTTATTTAGAGCTATGTATGATATGAGAAAAAAGTGAAATCATCACTTTGCACTATTGTACATATCATATTCATGATGTTTGAAGGAACTTCAAAATACTAAGTGAAATGGGTCTGCTATCCTGAATGAGTCTTCATAAAAGCAGGCAGTATTTATGGACATGTTCATTTACACATAAAGTGATTTCTAAGGAGTCAGGAAAAGTGGTCTAAATAGACAGGGTGGTCTTTATATACAGGTGATTGCTTTATCAGGTTTGACTTTACACACATTGTTTTCAAGATGCAGTATGGTGGAAGGGTACACATCAGGGGGCACAGCAAAAAAAGTGTTGTTCAAATAACCCTCTTTCTCTTATGTGAAAAACAGGAGAAAATTGCATTAATCTTAAAATTGCATCCTTTACTAAATTACCATTTGAAGAATAACATTAAAAACTAGACAAACTAAGCCCTAACCCAAGTGAGTGTTTAGGCAGTTTTTCATTGAAGGGTACATTCTAAGAAATGATACTTGATGAAGTTAGTCTTATCATGGTAAGAAGTGGAAAACATCAAAAACACAATGACAAGAAGACAAACAGTTATATTTCATGGACATTCCTTTGGATTTGCTATAAAAATGTTCACAGGCAATTTCTAAATTGGAGGGAAGGATAACACACAAATAACTGCACGGATGCAAAACCGGTCACCTCGAGTCTTCATCTCATGAATAAATGAATGCAACATTGAATGTCCCGTAGAGAAGATACCTAATCATATGACAAAGAAGATAACACATATACACATAAACAACAACATAAACAATTAAAAACTGACTAGATAGATGGAATCAATGAAATAAAAGCAAAGTTATTTTGCTGCCACGAGGGCCTTGAGCTTCATGACCTCTAGATTACTAGATCAGCACATCTATTAACCCGTTGCTTACGGGAACCGGGTGGGCTATACTGTATAAAGTTTATGGGGAATTCGACATCTCGTAAGCTATAATGCAACCATTCGGTTGGATGTTATTATTATTATTATAAGTCTTAACCCATTTCTTACATGGACCTGGTGGGTCCTGTATTAGGTCTATGGGGATTGTAACATTTAGCAGACAACAGGTTAAGTAGGTATGATAGTATTACTTACTTGGAGCTGCCTTGTTTTCACTCATAGGGGTCACGACCCTGTTGTAGATGGCCTGTCGCCAGGACCGTCTGTTATTAGGTGTCATGAACGGACTCCTAGGACCGTCACCGGGACTCAGGTGGTTGGATCTCCCTCCAACACTCAAAGCCCTGTTCGGAAAGAAAAAGTGACTGGGGAATTATCCACTCAAGTCCAAGATTGATCATAATAATGGTGCCTACTATGTGACCCACGTTCCAACTTCAGATGATCCCACCCCATCATTGTTATTACCCCGATCATTAAATATATATACTGTAATCTTTCCAGCACACCAAGTGCACATTTCCACTCCCTGGGGTTCCTTCCAAGCAGGCACCTTGTAGGTGCACACAATACTGAGGAAACATGTCTATATAGTACCTAAATTACCACTTGAAAATAAAAAGAAGAGATTTGATAATTTGTCTAACATTGACAGTATTGCAAAAAAGCCAAATCATTTTTCTAGAAATATTTTAACAGGTTTCCCTTTTATTAGGCAGCAGATACAAATGGTGAATAAACAGAAAATTATCCAACTATATATATTGTATTGTTTCGGTACTATTAAAGTTGTTTTTTAACAGGTGGTTAATTGCTTTATGAACATGACAATATCTTGCTTTATATTTGTCAATGTGGCAATTGTCAATGATTTAGAGACAAGCTTTTCAATAAACCAGTTTCTAATGATACAATCAACACCTGAATTCCACCTTGCATGTTGCTATGTTGGGCAACCTTTGCCAAGCTTTTAGGTTGCAAAAAACAGCCTTTGTTGATAATTTATGCATTACATTTGCATATTTAAATGTACCAGTCTATTGAATTGAGGGATGCTATCCTAGAACCATTCATTGTAACTTGATTATTTACCTCAGAAGTGGTGGCTTGCGCCTCTGACTGGAAGACGGCCTGAGGGACTTGAAATGCTCCCCCTCAAACTGGAAGGCAGATTTCCCCTTGTTCACAGGGGTGCTTGGTGTGCACGGGGACTTGGGCATATCCCCCAGGGTCTTGCTCCTGGGCCTCATGGGGGTGGTACGTACCCCCTGGGTGGGGCCTCTGTCCTCGGACACCTGTTTGTGCGGGTGGTGGGGATGTGCGTTGGGGTGGGGTGGTGGTTTGCCCTCCATCTCTGCTGCATCAGTGAGTTGTGTGGCATCGCTGGAGGTAGAGACTGTGGAGGAGGTGGTGGAGGAGGGGCTGGTGAGGGGCGAGGGGGCCTGCCTCTGAGAGGGAGGGGTCGAGCAGGGGGAACCGCTGGGGGAGTCCTGTAGAAGATAAGAGATAATTAGATAAATTGTTATTTATCATGTAATCATGTAATCAATACCATCACCATCATTCGTCATCATCACCATCCTTATCATTATCATCGTCATCGTTGTCGTCATCGTAATCATCATAGTGTATTTGTATGCCTTTATGTCTTGATCATCACCATCACCACAGAATATGAACTAGAAAGTTCAATATTATGCTACATCCAGTTATTCAAATCAATAGTCTACAGTACACAATTACTCACCACAGCTTTCAGACGGCTACCAGGGTTTTCCTCTCCTGCCTCGTCTCCAGTCCTTGTCCGATCCGGCCCATTGCGATTCTTGTTCTGTGTAAACAGTCAGAGTCAAGAAAAAGAATTTTAACAATATTAATTTGCAATCTCTAACCACCTATCAGGGACACAAAATAAAAATCTTAAAAAAGGAACTTATTAATTCATCATAACTGGCGTGAAGGAGAACTTGTTTGACATAGCCAGAGGTCCCAATTTAGAATGAATGTCATGACTATTAGACTTTTGTACAAATCTGTATTCAGCCCAAGTATTTTGTCTTTGACATGTTAATGTAGACACTTTAATGAAGAATACAAACAGGCAATAGGTATTTACATGTACATGAATGCATATCAAATTAATGTTCTTTCAATGTGAGGGTGCAAACACATTTATATCAAACTTTTAACGATGGGCTAGCTGCCTAGCCAACAGAAATTAACATTTTCTTTCAGGTACTACATTGTACTTCATAACCCTAACTACATAGAGACAATAAGACTGAACCATGTCACGCATGCAATGCTCTATATTTGGGAGCACTTATCAGCAGCTATACCCAGGGCAACATCACTTGCTCAAAACTCGTTCAGTGCAAATGTTCTAAAATGATCTCACAAAAAAGCTCATTTTAAACTACATGTACATTCTAAACCATGTCAGGCATTCCCTGCTGTCAGAAAATAAGGTATCTGAATGGAAGTTACATATGGATGCATACAAAGGGTTTCTTTTTGTGAAAGTACGGGGCTTTCATTAGCATATCCATGGGTTAATTGCCTTGCTTAAATATTTCAGTGTAAGTGAAACAAAATTACATCTTGGGGAAATGTGACACAATTTAGCTATAATGGCTACCAGTAGTCCAGTATGCATTATAATTAAATACATTTCAATCAATAATGTAACTTGAGTGGCAATTTCCAATACATTTCAAGAATTAGACCACGACTACATAATACACAGTACATGAGAACATAACCTGCACCCAACATTTTCTGAAAATTAAGTTTCTTACAGGTTTCTCTGTGTCAATTATGGACATTTTAAACAGCAACTACAGATAGATTAATTTGAATAAACACTTTTAAAACTGCATTAAGAATTGCATTCATAACAAGTTGACCTTATCCTTTGTTTTCTTAAAATGTGATTTTATCCCGGGTCTCTTCCTGCGACATTTAGGGAGCCTTATTAGCATTCATGGGCTTCATCCCCTAAAGCGACCCACATTTTTGTTGACGTTCTGTGTAGCCGCTAGCTGACAAGGTATTTGCATTTGGAATGGAAGTGTGAGAGGAACATAAGTGATAGAAGGGTCACTTCACATTAGAGTGCTTCACATTTAGCGGTCTGGATTTTACCGGGAAGCTAGATAAATTCTGCCTTCTTTAAATAGGGGTGCAGATAAATGCCTTTAGAGAAGTTCTGCTTTCTTTCACAGTTGAAGATAAATGCCCTCATTCAATTTGTTGAGAAGCTTTTGAATTTTGACCTCCTTTAATAGCTGGAAGTAGATTTACTCACATAATTACTATTTCAAGATGAGAAGTGGGTTGAGAAATGGCAATAACATAAATAAAGAAGCCTTTTAATGACATTTATGACCATCAAACCCTAACAGGCTTAGTGTGTGAGTGATGCATTTAAAAATACAAGGTGACATTTGGGTTTTATTCATTTTCCAAATATGAAATCAATAACATTGATACCACTAATATGTTTGTTACAGTGGGTATACACTATCAACTATGGTACAAGGCTATTACAATAATAGAAGTAAGAAGAAATAGCCTGCCACCAGATAAAATCATGAGCATTGCCATTTTGGTATTTGTTGTGTATAGAACATAATTATGTTGTTGTTGTCATTGTTGCCGTTTTGTGGGGAGGGGTGAGGGTTAGGGACTCAGTGAAGCTTTCACAACATTAAATGAACAACTCCTGCCTGACTATGAAATGATTGGCCCTTTTGTGATATTTGCTCAATATTAGCATTTTCAAAGAGTTTGTATACCTCTAGTAGAAGACTTTAAATCTATATTTATGGGTGCAACACTGTGGACTAGTTCACTATATTATAAATATCACATCCTGCACATCACAACCAAACCAAAGTGACAGAATAATCAGCACATTGATTGAGAACACTATACGGAACAAGCAGGGAACTAGAAGGGAACTCAGATGGGTAGAGCTACCCGACTCTGTGAACGGGTCAATTACAGGTAGAACAATTAAGTAGGTTCAAAGAACATGTTTACTCTTTGTTGATCAATAAACAAACAGAATACCATGGTGTCTGTTTACCAAGCAGCACAGCTACATTGTAAATGCTAGGAAGAGTTATCAGCAAAAAATCCCCAAATCCGGCATTTTGCCAGGGTTTTATGCCACTCCCGTACCTCCTTACTTCCAAAGTCTGTATTATGAAATGTAATATCTAAGTTGTAAATACAATAAAGTATCAAATATGACATTTAATATTCCAGAACAAATAAAAATTATCTTTAGCTCAATTCTCCTTTTCAAGACTGGGGGTGTTGCATAAAGAATTGCGATTAATCACATTCAGAATTTGCCCCTAATTGCGCAATTATTATTCTGATTGGCTCAAGTTCACGTGTTTTCTGACTTGAGATCAATCGCAACGTTGCGATTGATTGCAAGTCTTTATGCAACACCCCCAGGTCCAGGAAATACTCAGGCTGGGGTCTACTATAGGGAGTATGTGTGTTATACCAATTTCAAATAGTCTTGAATGGATTAAGATATCTTCTAGTTCTAGTTGTATGGTAAAACACATCAGTGCCTGTTTATTATCTAGATCAAACTTACCCTTAATAGAAGGTTCTCAAAGGAGCTTGTCAGAGATTTCTTAGCCTTCTTCAGAGATTCCAGCTTGGAGTTTGCTGGTCTGCCTGGGTCAGTCTGCAAAAAGAAACCAGTATTATGTCAAATTAACCTACTTTCTACTAGATTTTAAAATTCCAATAGTTAATACAGGGCCCACAGTACAGGTTCCCATAGGGGATGGGTTAAACAAATACTTACTTGGCTCTTGCAAATCATCTTGCCCTATTGCTCACTGAACGTAATACTTGGCACAACAGGGGGTGTATTCTGAAAAGTCCCGTCACTAAAATGTTTTTAGCCAAATTGGTATTCTGAAACTGTACTAAATGAATACAGGTTTGCTTTTAAAAAACCATTTAGTGATGGTAGATACAATAAATTTTAACTTAAAATTGTTTTCAGAATACACCCCCTGATTCTCAGAAACAGTGGGTAATTGTAACAACTTTCTCTTATACATCAAAATAGCTGTGACACTGTGTGAAATACATATTTTGGGATCAAGCTATATGTACAGTGGAATTGCATACTTAAAGGGATAGTTGAGTTTTGGTAGAGAGGGCGCTAGACTATTTTTTTTTTTTGTGAGGTAATGAAAAACTGAGTGTAAAATTTGAAAGAGCATAATATTTAAATAATAAAATCATCTTTGTTTGATCAAAATCGGTTCAGAGACGGCTGAAATATCCATAAATATAACAATTTGTAATAAAGCTGGGGCCCCAGGTTTATTAGAGAATTTTGAACCAGCCATTAAAAATTCAAAAAAATGCTTCCTATTTTAAAAAAGCTACAAAATAGGTATTTAAATAGTTGTTGGTTATTTCTCTATCTAATCACTATTTCAACAAAACATCACATGCACAATATTTTATTCAAAATGGTTGAAACCGATGAGTGTTTAGAGAGCGCCCTCTTACGTTTTAACGGCTCTTTTTGAATGATAACATGATCTTTACTACGTCATTTGTAATTTTGTGTTCCTTTCTAGTTATAACTATTAGTTTGTAATGTAATGATGCAGGTTTTGGTTACTTAAATTCAGTTTCACCAAAACTGTACTCTCCTTACCAGAACTCAACTATCCCTTTAACAATTAACAAGTTTATATAACAGCAGCACTCAATGTCCATACAAAAATATGTATTTCAGAATTCAACATGAATGTAAAGGGACCTAAGATTTATTGAAGAAAAAAAAAACTTTAAAACTAACAAAACTATTTTTTATTTTATCTAATTTCTACCAACATTTTCAGAAATGGTTTTAAAAGTATGCAACAGTAGCAGGAACCCACTATTATTGTTATTCCACATTTGTATTTTGCAAAAGCCATGATAATGGAGTTATGGATCTTTCACATCCTCAAAAAGGTATTTTCTTCTATTTAATATTCCAAAGGGTTACATTACCCCTTTGTATGGTTTATTCAATGACTGGCTTTGTTCACCCAATGACACAGGAATAAGGATTGCATAGCAAGCCACGCACACTAATCCTATCCTGGGGGTTTTAGGTGTGACTACATTACAAGTATAATAATGATGGTGAATCTACGATTCCCAATAGTGCTCGACTATAATTTAGGAGCTGTAGAATAGTACAGTAATGTGTTTTAAGTCATACAGACTGTTTCACCTTACATTACAAGTATTCATCAACAAATAGGAAACCAGTGACAATAATCAATTTGACAGAGTTTGACAAGCATCATAACTCTTTTCTTTGTATAAACAAATTATTACAAAAACATACTTGGTTTAATAATGTCTCTAACAATAAATATTTTAAGATCATTTCACTGCCAGAATAACTATTTTTTCTTTGTATAAACAAATTATTTAAAAAACATACTTGGTTGACAACTAGCAATAAATGTATTCAGTTTAATTGACTTCCAACATAACAATTTTCTTTGTATAAAAATTGTTTAAAGAACATACTTGGTTAATGTCAGTAAGTTCACTAAATGTATTCAGTTCAATTGACTCCCAGCATAACTCTTTTCTTTCTATAAAAAATGAATCAAACATAATTGCCTAATGTCTGTAACAATAAGTTGAGTCAGCTGACTGCTAGCATAACTCTTTTTCATCATCAAACATATAAAACATATGAATACCACTTCGAGAGACAAGCACTTTTGAAAACATATCTATACATAATGATGTTCTACATGCCAAGTCCGATATAGGAAGTTGATGTGTACAAATAATAGTTTTTTAATTTAAACCCATTTCACAATCCGTTGAATCTAATCCAGGAATGACAGGATAACACTGCCTGGGGAATTACACATGTTTGTGTACTGACAAGGAACAATAGGATATTTGCAGAATGAATCCTTCATGCATTTTCTACAAAACTGTGCATGAAACTGATCAAATAAAGACTAGACCAGAAATATGTGCGGGGACAGGGGAGTCATCTGTTTACATAAATTTCTAACAAAAATTGCTTGAAGCTATAGAAGGAACTAGAAATTGCGCGCTCGGCGGGTCGCGCAGCCGAGCACATGTATCCCCCGAACCAATTGCACAATTCAAGCGATCCAGTTCTAAAAAAAAATGGTTAAAATGCAGTGCATTTGTGGCCCCAAATCCTCTTAAATAAACCAGATTCCTAAATCAATTACTTTTTTGCATTTCTAAAATGATTTCTACGGAAAAATGATATCAAACTGTTCAGATTTACCTCGATTACAAACGCACTGCATTTTAACAATTTTTGTTAGAACTGGATCGCCAGCGCGGTAGGCGATCCGGCGAGTTACCTTCTCACATACACAGAGCTGATTGTGTGATTGTATGAGTTATGTGTACATGTACGCTATACGATCTCAGAACCGATTCTTCTCGGAACCGAGACATGGGTATGGAATCAGAATCGACTCCAAGCTGGGGCAGAACCGCCCAAGCCTACTTCATACCAAATAAGAAAATAATCGGACAAGAACTCGGACCTGTAGAGCGGTCACAAGGTAATCTTAACTATTTCTTTATATCATGGTTACCATGGCAACCATGAATCCGCCCCACACCAAAATCAATAGGCTTCATCCTCTTTCCTTAATACACCTTCATACCAAATAAGAAAATGATCGGACAAGAACTCGGACCTGTAGAGCGTTCACATGGTAATCTTAACTATTTCTTTATATCATGGTTATCATGGTTACCATGGCAACCAGGACTCCGCCCCACACCAAAATCAATAGGCTTCATCCTCTTTCCTTAATACACCTTCATACCAAATTATAAAATGATCAGACAAGAACTTGGATCTATAGAGCGTTCACAAGGTAATCTTAACTATTTCTTTATATCATGGTTACCATGGCAACCAGGACTCCGCCCCACACCAAAATCAAAAGGCTTCATCCTCTTTCCTTAATACACCTTCATACCAAATTAGAAAATGATCGGACAAGAACTCGGACCTGTAGAGCGTTCACAAGGTAATCTTAACTATTTCTTTATATCATGGTTACCATGGCAACCAGGACTCCGCCCCACACCAAAATCAATAGGCTTCATCCTCTTTCCTTAATACACCTTCATACCAAATTAGAAAATGATCGGACAAGAACTCGGACCTGTAGAGCGTTCACATGGTAATCTTAACTATTTCTTTATATCATGGTTATCATGGTTACCATGGCAACCAGGACTCCGCCCCACACCAAAATCAATAGGCTTCATCCTCTTACCTTAATACACCTTCATACCAAATTAGAAAATGATCAGACAAGAACTCGGATCTATAGAGCGTTCACAAGGTAATCTTAACTATTTCTTTATATCATGGTTACCATGGCAACCAGGACTCCGCCCCACACCAAAATCAAAAGGCTTCATCCTCTTTCCTTAATACACCTTCATACCAAATTAGAAAATGATCGGACCAGAACTCGGACCTGTAGAGCGTTCACAAGGTAATCTTAACTATTTCTTTATATCATGGTTACCATGGCAACCAGGACTCCGCCCCACACCAAAATCAATAGGCTTCATCCTCTTTCCTTAATACACCTTCATACCAAATTAGAAAATGATCGGACAAGAACTCGGACCTGTAGAGCGTTCACAAGGTAATCTTAACTATTTCTTTATATCATGGTTACCATGGCAAGCAGGACTCCGCCCCACACCAAAATCTAAAGGCTTCATCCTCTTTCCTTAAGACACCTTCATACCAAATTAGAAAATGATCAGACAAGAACTCGGACCTGTAGAGCGTTCACAAGGTAATATTAACTATTTATTTATATCATGGTTACCATGGCAACCAGGACCGCGCCCCACACCAAAATCAATAGGCTTCATCCTCTTTCCTTAATACACCTTCATACCAAATTAGAAAATGATCGGACAAGAACTCGGACCTGTAGAGCGTTCACAAGGTAATCTTAACTATTTCTTTATATCATGGTTACCATGGCAACCAGGGCTCCGCCCCACACCAAAATCAATAGGCTTCATCCTCTTTCCTTAATACACCTTCATACCAAATTAGAAAATGATCGGACAAGAACTCGGACCTGTAGAGCGTTCACAAGGTAATCTTAACTATTTCTTTATATCATGGTTACCATGGCAACCAGGACTCCGCCCCACACCAAAATCAATAGGCTTCATCCTCTTTCCTTAATACACCTTCATACCAAATTAGAAAATGATCGGACAAGAACTCGGACCTGTAGAGCGTTCACAAGGTAATCTTAACTATTTCTTTATATCATGGTTACCATGGCAACCAGGGCTCCGCCCCACACCAAAATCAATAGGCTTCATCCTCTTTCCTTAATACACCTTCATACCAAATTAGAAAATGATCGGACAAGAACTCGGACCTGTAGAGCGTTCACAAGGTAATCTTAACTATTTCTTTATATCATGGTTACCATGGCAACCAGGACTCCGCCCCACACCAAAATCAATAGGCTTCATCCTCTTTCCTTAATACACCTTCATACCAAATTAAAAAATGATCGGACAAGAACTCGGACCTGTAGAGCGTTCACAAGGTAATCTTAACTATTTCTTTATATCATGGTTACCATGGCAACCAGGACTCCGCCCCACACCAAAATCAATAGGCTTCATCCTCTTTCCTTAATACACCTTCATACCAAATTAGAAAATGATCGGACAAGAACTCGGACCTGTAGAGCGTTCACAAGAAAATCTCTGCGGCGGACGCGGCGGACGCGGCGGACGCGGCGGCGGCGGCGGCGCGACGAGGCCAAATCCATAGTATCCCCCGAAGTGGTTCGGGGGATACAATTACAGGTAAGGATTTATATGATGACTCAACTATGGACATTTTATTGACCCTTTTCGTACTGGAACCTGGTATGCCATGTATTTAGGCTGTAATAATTACAATGATCTTGTTGGTGAAGGGTTAAAGGAAATATGATTTTGAACAAATATAAACTAGAAAAGAAAAATGTGTGTGATTTTAATTTAATTTTATCATCCACATACATATATTCTAACACTTCTAAACAGAGTATCTATAGGCTAGACAAAAAATGTCTACGTGCCATACATGTACTTCGTATTCTATAACTTTTCAAATTATATTACAAATAAAAACAACTGGACAAATATGGGACAACCCAGCATATCTCAACCTTATCTAAATAACAATGCATGATATATAAGTATGTAGTTTGCACTCTATCAATACACTCACAACAAATAAAAAAAGAACCATAATTTGTAAATTGTTCAGTCTGCTACCCCCGACAAAAACAAATATACATATACATACAAAATATACAATACATGAATAGTAGGGAAATTAAATGCAAGCACACACATTTAGAAAGGTGTACACTTGAATTCATTTTCAGAAAAGAATATTGATTTATACAGATTTTAATAATCATTTCATGTACACAGTGTACACATCACAAGTGATCTATTTAAAGGGACTTAGTAACATTGTCCAAATCCTCAAAATAAAATTGTTATTCTAGCGGTTCCCTTATACCTTGTTGTATTCGTATTAACAATAAAATCACGGGACAGGTTTGGGTTTTTCAAATTTCCCTTTCGTTACAAAGATATGTATGATTGAAGTATTCAGATAAGAAAAACCCCCCGCGAGTTTTTTTTCCGTGTACAAAGTGAGTGCAGTGAGTTACTGAATATCACTTTGCATTTTCACTCATTACTTGGCTATACAATGTCCATTTGACTTGAAATTTTCACACAATACCCTGTGGACATATGAGATAACAATAATATACATTGCATCAACCATTCATCATTTTTGCACATGTCAACAAAGTTACTAGATCCCTTTAACTTCATGAGGTTTTCCAAGTGATATTTGATACCTCAATAATTGTAATAATTACCCTGGTCATGGGATACAATGCCAGCCCACACACTTATTGTACACCATCTCCATGCATCAGTGGCGTAGCATGGGCTTGCTTTGATAAAATAAGTGGGTTGGGGGAGGGCCGGAGGGGGGTACTCCTGACCATTGTTTAAATATAAAACATTAAAGAATAACATACAGCTATACAAGAAATATCCATGTATGGGGTGTTTATGAGTCACACTGGAAACTCCCTCAAATCACAATGGGGGTGATTAGTCAGAACAAATAGGGTAACCCTGTGGTCTAGCTGCTACTGGTTCAGCCCATGACTCACTAAAGAGGGATTCTCTCTACTATACTCTGTACTAGCAATGGTGGTTGACACTAATTGGGTAACATACTGTACAATTTTATCAACAGGGGAACAAAATCAAATACATACCTGCATAAAAATAGCACTCTAAAATTGTTTTGCATCAAACTCTTTGTAAATTTATTGGGGCCCATTTATGATTTTCGGGGCCTAAATTGCTCTGAGCCCCTGAGCATTTTCTCACTTGTCTACACCCATATAATGCTCTCCTGTTTCATCTCCTAGCAAATTCAGAAATCAGAGGCATGAGATTGGGATTAGGGTTAGGATTAGGTTGGAATTAGGGATAAGGTTAGTCAGATTAAAATCAGGGAGATGTAAGCTTTTGGCATCATGTAGATGACCAAATGGTTGTACACCAAGACAATACTCAAATATTCAAGAAGTGTATTTCTTTCTTTATTATTTGCATAATTATTCTGTATGTATCATGTGATTATGTTGAAAATAATATGAATAAGAATCAGAATATAAACTAGTGATGATGAGAGAGACCACAGGTAGCCTGGTGGCACCGTGGCAGATCTTCTAACAAGCGAATGCTGGCGAGAAGTTTTAAATACATGAAATTAAATTAATAAGTTTATGCTGGTACTATGAAATATCTGTAAGAGTTACAAACAGTATAACTTACCCTCAATGTCAGAACGTCTAGTAAAGGGACTTAGTAACATTGTCCAAATCCTCAAACTTACTTGGGAGCTCTAGTGGTTCTCTCATACCTTATCATCTTCATATTAACAATAAAATCACAGGACAGGTTTCGGTTTTTCAAATTTCCATTTCATTCAAAAGATATTTACGATTGAAGTGTTCAGATGTTAAATTGTCTATGTGATAATTTAAGCCATGTACAAAGTAAGTGCAATGAGTTAATGTAATATCACTTTGCATTTTTGCTCATATCTCAGCCAAAAAACATCCTATTAACGTGAAATGTTCACACATTACTTTGTGGACATATCAGATCACACCAATACACATTTTATTAATCACTCATCACTTTTTGCACTTGTCAACAAAGTTACTAGATCCCTTCAAGATGTTTTATATTTATTAAATCATATAATATTTTCTGCAGGTACTTTAAACTATCTGTAAGAGTTGCAAGACGAAATAACTTACCCTCTGGTTGGTCTGGTTGCTGGCTTGGTTGTTAGCGTCACTGATGTGAGTATGGTTTTGCTGCCGCTGCTCGTACAACCTCATTATAAACATCATGGCTAACTGGTTGAAATCCTCCTGGCTGCTCACACCATAGTTCTGCAGAAAAGTCAAATGTAGTGATTTATAATAAGAATGGAAATTAAGAGTAAATCAAAGGACTATAATAATACACAGATTGTGATACCTACAGCTGTTCTAACAACTAGATATAACAAACATCAATTGCTAACCGATTGCAATCTTCCAGAATAGTCACAATTTCATGCTGAACAAAAATAAAGCCAGTATTTAAAAAGATCTAATATACATTGCACACATTCTGCAAAGGCACTATATAATCATAATGTACATTGCGCACATAATGCCTTCAACTGCTGAGTGAATACAATGGCTTGGCTGGCACCTTCGGTTGGTGTCAATTATTAACAGAATAAATGTCCATTTTATTATTACTTTTGTCATCTATCATTATTAGATCCCAGAGAAGGATTATGAGCGACAAGGAGAAAGAATGAGCAGAAAATACATAGAAATGCTCAGTAAAATGAATTAGTTGGCTAGCTCCTACGGGCCCTGTTTCAAAAACATTGACAAGTGTTGTAAATGTCAAACTTTTATAACTACCATGGCAACTGCTTTAATGATCCATGCTGATTGGGTGTTGACATGATATAAGCTACAATAATTGGACATTTACAACAATTGGAAACATGTTATAAAACGGGTCCTAGCAGGTGCTGACTATAATTATCATAATTTGTTCATATCATTATCATCATCACCATCATCATCATCATCATCATCATCATCAAAATATACCTTTCCAACTGCTGAGTAAATTTGATGGTTTGGCTATCTCCTATAGATACTAGGATTGGTGCCAATTATCACCATCATGAAATGCAAAGTACTATCATTTTTATAATCATCAGCATCATTGTCATAATCATCACTGTCAATGATGAGAAGAATATACTTTCAAGTAAATTCAATGTATTCACCATCACGAAATACATATTACATTTTGCTAAATATTACTTTTGTCATCATTATTAGATCATTGAGAAGGACCCAGTGCAGAGTAAGGAGTAGAATGTACCTTCAACTGTTGAGTGAACTCAATTGCTTGGCTTGCTCCGAGCGCTGCAATCTGATGCTCTAGGCAATGTCTCGCTGCTTCTTCACTCTGACCTACATTCATATGACAAAACAAACAATTACTGGGAAATTATAAGCCTGACATTTCATCTGTATTGGTGTTTCATAAGAAACATTTTGATCTTTTGATCACATTACAAAGTCGACCCACTTGATCTTTCAGAGTTCTGACAGTACGGTGATGAAGGCAGGAGGCAACTGAAAATTTGGAGGGTAAATATTTGCATTTGTGAGCAAAAGTTAAAAATGTTTCTTATTTAAGAGGAAAATTGTGTTAGTGTAATTGGATGGTACAACCATAATTTTATTGTTGTTTTGGACTAAAAAATGGTTTCAAAATATAGTTAACATCATCTGTCTAAATGATGATTTAAAAAACACTTCTCCCTTGCACCCCTGCTCTGGCCGAACACAATCCTAAGGGGAAGTTTTAAAAGGAAAAACAGCTATTGTAGCCCATAATGGCACAGGGGATAACAATAAAAAAAATTAAAATATAAGAAAATAATAATAATTGTATTTTCATGTGTTACATGTACTTCCCAATCTCATCTGCCTACAAATAACACTATAAAATTCCTCCTTTTTTATTGATCTCTTTGAAAATTAAAGGGTCTAAATCATTTTTGGGACTTGTTGTTGAACATGTGGGCATTTGGGACTGAATTGCACAGACACACAGCATGTAATATTGTTCATAGCATGCATGACCCTCATGGATAGAAAATAAACTAAGGCATTATCATTAGAATACTATGTGGCATTTGTATGTAGGGAAAACATCCAATCAGTTTGCATCTATATGTACCTAATACATATCTTTTGTTCATCTATGGCTTCCAAAAGGTCCACTGAGGACTATTTCTGGGATTCTTAGAGATGATATTGTATCATGTATTAACCTATTATTATTATTATTATTATTATTGACGAATCAAATAGACCCATTTGAATGGGTTTACTCGGGACAGGTACACTGTCTCCACCCATTAAACTTGTCATTAATAATCCTTTGAATATTTTGGAGCAAAATGTATATCTTAATTTAACTTGTGCTAACTTTTGGTTCTCTTTAACAACAATTTTAACCTTGTATAAATATAAAGTAATCGTTTACAGTTCGTATTTTAATAATTTGTCTTGCATGTATCTTACGATGTACATACAATATTGTTTTTGTTGTTGTTAATAAACTTCAAACTTCAACTTCAAACTATTAAACATTACCTTTAGACCCTTGGCATCGAAGAAGTAAATGCATGTATACACAATAACAATATAACTCTTAAATCTTTGACCCTAGATTTTATGACCACAATATTTGATAATAAACCATCTCTCCTCCTAAAAACCTACGTGTAATAAAATGTATTACCAATCTGTTAAACGATTCTATGATGATGCAGTTTGTAATACTTGTATTATTTCTAAACTATATTCATAGGTTGAATGTATAGACATTTTATGTGACACTCATATTTTACTATTCTGTTATTCTATTCAATATTGATGATTGATCTCATAAAATTGCCTCTGGATTTGATGAGCTTTATATCTCTAAAGAACTATTCCTATCGTTAAAAAAGTAAGAACTTTACAAGAGGTTCATAACTTCAAATAATTCATTCTCCTAGTATTGTCCATTATAGATGAAAGTTTGTTGACCTTTAAAATCACTTTATACCCTAACGGCTAACAATCAACAATAGTTGCAAAGCTGCAAACATTTAATTTAATTCATAAACAATTCAAATGATAAAACAGACAATGTGTAAGTATTGTATGATTGGACCATGAGTAGGTTCATGATTGGACAGACTGTTTGGGTCAGACTCGAGACAGTTTGTTGACCTTTATCACTCATAGGCCCTATCAATTACAATGCATACCAGGATCCCATTAGTCCGAACTGCATGATTGTACCAGTTGAACTATATGATGGTATTTAGGGGCAGATGTGCTGTAGTCTGAAAATCAGTACGGAAAAACACACATACACACTAATGTTGTGACCCGGACCGGACCGGAACCGGAATACCGGCGAACTCGGGCTTCCGGTCCGGTCACGGGCCGGTCCGAGTTTGAAGTTGAAAAAGCTGAGACCGGTGGAAAAAAACCGGTGATGCAAAAGACTGAATTTTAGTGAAAAACGTTAAGAAAACTGTCCATAATCACTTTGAAGAGTAGCGGAATAAAAATAAAAACGGGCCAACCTATATCATTTACTTCAAAGAATGGTTATTTTCGAGAAATTCTTGGTTAGTTTACTTCGTTTGACGGGCAGAAATTGAACAAGACACGCACGCAAAATTGCTAGTCATTTGAACGATATTTCCGACGGATGTTCACACGAACTCTGGCCGTCAGACCCGGCGCGCGATCGGCACGCGATCACCTCGCGTGCATGTGAAATGAGCGGGCGGCAGCGGCGTGTAATACAAAATATGTCGCAGGCTATAGATCGACAAATTATTGTTTTCATATCCTCTTTTAAATGTAAAATGCAGTTTTTAAAAACTGCAGTAAAATATGGAAGAGGACATGAAAACGATAGATTTGTTCATATATAGTTGCCAGCAAGCTAGGAATCAGGGGAAAGCTGGTATTATTAAATAAGTTTGTACTCTCGTATACCTCGGAAGGGGGAAGGGCGGCCGGCCGGGGTCGAGTAAATACAATCTTGGCCGCTTGATATGTTGTTATAATTATCGTGGCGTCAACAACTCAAAATTGAACTATATTCACATAATCATAACATGTTTTTTTTTCTTTCCTTTTCAGGAAGATGACAGACGCTCGGAGGCAGTGAGAGTACCACATCCGTTTTGTTGCCAGGCTCCGACAAATCATCAACCTTCAAGTTCAAACATGCTTTGTTTCCTATGTCCGTCCTCGGCGTCCCGTGTTCAATTTGTTGTTCTTTTCTTTGAATAATTAGAATTCGTTTATGGTCCAATTAATTATTTTAATAATGACGATGAAGATGATATATAAAGGGGGCCGTGGGGGCTTAAAACAGTAAAATACGTAAGCTTGAAATAATTATTATAACAATTGAAATGTGGTCAGCCCCCAATCAACAAATTTCTGCGGTCCCTGATAATATATGATTTTGTTTCATGTGCGACTAGCGATTTTTTATTGTAAATATACTCATGATCGATGGCTTGTGGTGATTGTGAATACTTGATGATAAATATTGATATACTTATAATTTGAACGTCAAATCGAAAATAATGGTGATGATTTAATTTGTATAATTATGTGATGCCGAGTGAAAATAAATCAAATAATAAAACTGATAGCAAAAAGACGATTACTTGATATGTGATGATATATTATCATGATTATGTTGATGGTGATTGTAACTTATTTTATACCGATCAATTGTTGATGATTATGACTGACTGTGATGACTATATGAAAGCCTGACGAGACAAAATAAACCTGGACGACATCGGGAATGTCCACCATCAAGGCTGCATGACGCTCGAGTATATCCGAGATTCCGAGGTAAGCATGCCAGGTAGGTAATCTGCTAGTAAATAATTGAAGTGTGTATGAGTGCAATTGGCATTGGTGTAGACCATAGAAGTATGACTCCAACACTGCCGTTGTATATGTAGAAGACAGTGTAGACCCGGCGTGAGAATGTGGCAGTTGTTTCCGAGAAATGCAGTACGTGCGCGCCAGAGTGATGAATAATAATGGTAAACAACTTGCCAACTACAATAATAGTTCTAACTTGCTCCATGTATCTTACGGGGTCAATCGTTCGTCGAGTGCACTGTATTGCAAGCTCAACTGTGATTACTTTTGGTAACGTTTCTCACGTAAAACTTATATTTTAATCGCCGAAGCATTGTTGGTAAGTACATGTTGATATTAAATTACTTCGTACCGTGAATAGACTACTTTCATGCTTCGAGAGAAAACACGATTTTTGAAACACGAAACATTCAATCATGCAGCCACACATCACAAGAGTCCTGAATATAAAGCTCGCAATTTGAACGTGTATCGCAAAAAATATCGTTGTGTTGTCTTTCTGGAGATGTGAAGGTAGTTTATTGGAAAATAATTTAATATCTATCATGGACTTGACAACAAGGTTACGACGATTGTATGAGAAATCATAGTTTACGGGTAGAGTTGAATCGGTTTGGTAACGGTCTTCTAGACTGGTCAGACTCGTTGATATGTCGATGGTCGGACTGCACTGACGTTGGGAGGGGGGGGGGGGGGGGGGGGCACGTAAATCATAATGGGAACCTGTAATTATTTTCTTTCACACTGACATTCCGCTGGACCCCGTACCTTCGAAGCTACTCATAATTTAAGTTTTAGTAATTGCAATCATTTTTCAAGTTACGATAATTGTTGACGCAATTCAAACTAAATAATTGTACTACTTACGTATTATCGCATGCCCTTCGACGTATTTTCAATGTCCTTGCTTCGCCTCTCTCCATTCCATGTCCCGCGTGTGTCCATCTCGATGTTAGTAATTTAGTTATAATTATAATCATCACCAGTCAAACATGAACCATCATCCTCATCATAATTATCATTGCCAATCATCCTCAGTTCATCATGCCCGTCTTTATCAAAATCATGCATGCCCCCTGCCATCATCATGTCCATCTTTATCAAAATCATGCATGCCCACTGCCATCATCATGTCCATCTTTATCAAAATCATGCATGCCCACTGCCATCCTCATATCAGACATACACATCATTTACATCCTCATATTTTTTTCCCGGGTTATCTAATTATTCCGTTCAGTTTCCCCCTTTTTTCTTGAACTTCCGATCAAGTAATATTATTTTACAAGCAATAAATGTCACTTTATAAATGTGTCTAATCTACAAAGTATAAAATTTATGTACACGAGGGGGGGGGGGGGGGGGGGGGGTCACGCTTAATGGGTACGAAAGTGTGTAATTTACACTTTTCATAACACAAGTCGGACCAAAATGTCTCCACTTTGTCATCGCCCTCTTTATGTCTTTATTCCGTCGTATATATATCTCCCATATCGCTACTCTTTCATGCCCATCTGTCATCTAGATCTCATGTCCGTCATCAGGATCCCTTTGATCTTTGTCTACATCGTCTGTAAATGGAAAAAAAGATATCAAATAAAACATGTTAGATTATTATTTACAAGTAGTCGCGTATTATGATTGGGGGATATTATATGTGATTTCCTCCGATCATATTACAACAGTAATTACATTACGGTTTTCCCGCGCGCGAGGACATAAAGCCACGTGCGTATGCACGGTGCTCGGCGACTCAGAGTGCCTAGGCCTCTATGCTGGGCGGCCAGCGCTACGGCGGGCCGCCGCCCGGCTTCACGGCCCGCTACCAAGATCGCGATTTCAGCGACGTGGAGTCTTACAGGTTCGTTTCATGCGGTAAATAACAGTTATAATGCAGATTAAATAAGATTAAGTTTCCCATCCAAAATTGTGCAGTCTAGATTACCAAAGTACAAATTTAGAGCCACTTTTTTGATGCACAAGCGACAGATATATTCATCTGATCTCTCGCCGGGACAACACAAACGATCGAGTTATATGTCCAATTTACTTCAGAAAACTGAGTAATTTCTGGACAGTCTGTAACCATTTCGCCGTAAAAATTGATAGCACATATATCGGCGTCAATATTTGTAATATTATTGGCATATAATAAGAGCAATGTAAGCCCCAAACACAGCAATTTGCCGACGTTTGTGATTTTGCGCGATTGCGTGATTTTACCGGGCCGGGTTCCGGTCCGGTCTGAAGACCGGAGAAAATTTTTCCGAACCATTCCGGTCCGGTTCCGATCCAGTTTTTGCTTCCGGGTCACAACATTAATACACACATACATACATAGTATATTATATGTGAACCAACTATGTGATTGTCATTATCATTATGTCATTATGGTCTCCCCATTGATGTTTTCATAACACGTTATCTCCTGAAAGAGAATTTGTTGTGACACAGTGATGCTGTGACGCATGTGACACACGTGATGCTGCTCACTGGCCAAGTCCCCATACACACCCCCAAGTTATCTTTAAAGATCCATCCAGCTTTTAGGACTCTCAACATTTGAAAGCACAGGAATCTACCGCATATAGTTTGCCAGCAATGTATATATGGATTTTAATACCGATATTGAAATTAGTTTCTGAAGATAGAGAAAATCTTTTCAGATAATTGCACAGGGAAAGTTTACAATCTTTTCTTTATGAAATGAAAGTGAATTTCCTCTTTAGTGTGCAGTTACAGCTAGAGTAGACTATGATTCAGCTCTTGGTTTCTCATAATAAATGAATTTATAAGCCCAGACTAGGCTACTACCGTTATTAGAATTGTTGTGACAATTTTACTACAGCCTATCTGTTGAGTATATATTTATGGGAAATGATTTGCAAAACAATAACATCCCATTAAAGAAGCATACACACCTCCAGGTCAAGCCCCTTGGCAGTCAAGCTTCTATGCTTACAGAGGTCAACCAGGACGTCTTGCATCCATCATAATGCTCATTCATAACATTGCTAAGATGTCTTCCTTCCTACTTCTGATCATATTGCATATTGCATACAGTTAAAGGGACAAATCACCCTAGTGACCCTACAAGTTCTAAGCATTGTAGTCAACACCTAAGCTCAAACTGTACAATAAACTATACTGTAATTGCCTCATTGCTATCTGCAGTACAAGTACGAGTACCAGTATGTTTGCTACAAACACATATAAATATGAAATCTTCCAAAATAATCCCTATTCACCAGTGCTTCAATGAATGCTTGATGTTTATAGCTCTGCTATCGATCAAAAAGATAACTCATAACATTGTACAGACGTCATGACTCCTCATCAATCCTGTGTACTCTAATATCAATCATAACTAAATAGACCTTTCATCATTACTGGCATAGATATACAGAGGCAAATAGAAGTACAACTTGAAACTTTAGATGCATCTATTGCATGGTTAGATGCAATTGTAAAATGTATGCTGTGGAGATACCAGTGAGCGATGTATGAACTCCATTGCTTTTCGTGTGTTGGACACAATTTGATTTGGCCTCTTTGTTGTTGTTTTAAAATTGACAGAGAACAGCACAGATATTTAGGCGAGGTAGATAAACATTTTTCATTGTTATTCTGATAAAACAATGAGAGCAACCCAAAATGTATTGTAGACCTGTATAAATGTGACTTGTAAACTTGTAGCATTATCGGATGTATGACACATGTGTATGCAGTGGCTTTGCATGGTTCGACTGATTTTTTATTTATTTTTTTTTGGGGGGGGGGGAATTAATCATTATATATTTATGTTGTTACCCTTCTGTTTTTAATGTTTTTGTCAAATATTGGAGGGCAATAACACTGCCTGCATGCCTTTCCACCCACCTCTATATCCTTTGGTAACACTTTGATTTGTTTCTGATTAAACAAAGTTTGAAAAAGAATAATTTAGAGTTCAATCAGTTGATGTGGGGGAGTGGGATGTCAGACAGACTACCATTTCAACTAAACAAGTAAACAGCAATCAACATTTCATTAAGTTAAAAATAAATAAATGATCGTGTGGTTTATATCTGACTTCTTAGTGGATGCGAGACAGACATGATCACCCACATCAAAACTCCTTCCAGTAGGCACTACAAAGATTATTTTCCTGGAAATGTTTGAAAATATTGCTATTTTTGAAATCAAAACAAAGCAAAACAAGAAATTATATGTAGCTACACTGTATAATGTTTGTTTACATATATTGTGGATGTTGATGAGTGGTTTCCTTCATTGTAGCCTGCGTGGGTTTTTGCACTTATAGTATAGGGTGACAATTCATGCAATCACATTGTCATGATAAACAATGGGTGTCACATTCACCTTGATTTCAATGTCTCAAACTCATCCTGTGCACTTTTTGAAGCAAGTTCCACTCAATATTCCATGGATCTTTTACAAATTAGCAGTTAAAGCTCATAATGTATTACTCCCAAGCTGTCTTATCAATGCTACCATGAGTTATAAAGTCGTATTGGAACCAACTTACAGGAATTGTGAGAAGCGTTGCTAAGGTTATCCTATGTCAATTTTTTGTTTGACTAGAAGTTGAATCAAATTAGTGGATTTGATTCTAGTACATGTGTAACTGTGTCTGTATGGCAAAGTTTTAATGCAATACAAAAATTGCTCTAAATTTGAAATAGTCAAATAAAATGAATGCTGTTTATATATACTTATCACATCTGTTACAATTTGCAAGTTTGTTTAAATCTGACAGCCAATCATAACATTTACACAGCTGTAACATATCAAACATAAAGGGGATAACACCGTTTCACTATCATGGATAAGAATACATTTTTCTGAAAGAAAAAGTAAATTGAACAAAAACAAACAAATTGCAATAAATGCTATTTACCTTCAACTTGTTGGCACAGTTTGTGCAGTTGGTGCATCGGGCAAGTCTCACAGATCACATGCAGTCTGTTATGATGGAGTGCAGCATTGAATGATTGACGGAGTGTGCTCATTATACAATCGACCTGTCACAACAAAGAAATGAACCGTATTTAGTTTAAAAGTCTCACAGATCACATGCAGTCTGTTATGATGGAGTGCAGCATTGAATGATTGACGGAGTGTGCTCATTATACAATCGACCTGTCACAACAAAGAAATGAACCGTATTTAGTTTAAAAGTCTCACAGATCACATGCAGTCTGTTATGATGGAGTGCAGCATTGAATGATTGACGGAGTGTGCTCATTATACAATCAACCTGTCACAACAAAGAAATGAACCGTATTTAGTTTAAAAGTCTCACAGATCACATGCAGTCTGTTATGATGGAGTGCAGCATTGAATGATTGACGGAGTGTGCTCATTATACAATCGACCTGTCACAACAAAGAAATGAACCGTATTTAGTTTAAAAGTCTCACAGATCACATGCAGTCTGTTATGATGGAGTGCAGCATTGAATGATTGACGGAGTGTGCTCATTATACAATCGACCTGTCACAACAAAGAAATTAACCGTATTTAGTTTAAAAGTCTCACAGATCACATGCAGTCTGTTATGATGGAGTGCAGCATTGAATGATTGACGGAGTGTGCTCATTATACAATCGACCTGTCACAACAAAGAAATGAACCGTATTTAGTTTAAAAGTCTCACAGATCACATGCAGTCTGTTATGATGGAGTGCAGCATTGAATGATTGACGGAGTGTGCTCATTATACAATCAACCTGTCATGATAGAGTAGCAAAGAAATGCACTCGTGTTTAGTTTAAAAGTCTCTTTACATCACATGCAGTCTGTTATGGAGTGCAGCATTGAACGCCTAGCAAAGTGTGCTCATTATGCAAACAACATGTCACAAAATAGCAAAAAAGAAATGCGCTTGTATTTAGTTAAGTCATTTCAAATCAAAAACTTCATTACAAATGGATGCGAAGTGGATAGTTAAGGTGGAAAACAAAAACCAGTGCTATACTCTCAGAGACGTAAAGTCATGATAAAATCAACCCACACCACGGGATCACAACATCAACAATACATTGTTAACACATTGCCCACTGGAACCGGGTAGGCTCTTTATCAACTCCATGGGGATTGCATGATCTAGTAGTGAGCAGGTTAATTACTTCTCAGGACGATGCAGTACCTGTACGTCACAATTGTTATGATGGAAACAAGCACGAACTGTACTGAATACTTCAGTTGGTGAAGTGTACTTATAAACTACATTCAAGTGGTGAAGTGTACTTATACATTACATTCAAATGGAGAAGTGTATAATTTATAACTCCTGATTCATAAATAACACAATCCTGTACCAATCAAAAGTTACAATTTGTTAGATTACTTCAAAATCGATGAAGTGTCAATTCATGACAGATAAGATTACTTTCTGATTAGGTCAAAATCTGGACATTTATGCACATTCATGATGTTTACAATCATGTTGTACTCTCACAAAAAAAAACAACACTGTTATTTTGTTTCAGATAGTACATGTATAATGCATTTAATATTTTAGATAGCTTCAAACTCTCTTAAAAAATCACAGATAATAAAATAAATAATTTTGGACCACAAAAATAGATACATTTACATAATATTACACCTGGTTTGCAGAGAATCCAAAGAGCATTCATGATCCCATTGACTTGTAATACAGAGAAATATTAAAGCAGCTGTAGGTAATAGCATGTACATGTATACTCACATATATCAACAGATCTACTTCCAAGATAAATCAACCCGCAAATGTCTCAAAATCAACTTGAATTTGTAACCCCAAAATCTCTATAATATTGATATTTCACTTTGTGTGTATTTTACAAAACCCAAGAAAAGCATGAATAAACCATCAATTGACTTGTATCACAGAGTACCATAAGTATCAACAGATGAACTTCCAAGATATGTAAACCAACAAGTATATATCTTGCATCCATGACCATATAATTATAGGGAAATTGGGAAATGTCTCACAAGTAAAAGTCAAAACTCCCAAAATACAAGTGACCTGTTTGTAATGGAATGTGTGTAGTCTGGTGACCATGATCTTGGCCCCAGGGTGCCTGAACAACAAAATCACTGGAAATGTGGCTTTTGACCTGAGTCATTTGCATCAAATCCCTCTCTTTTCAAGCTGTGTTATGACGTTATCTTATCGTATTATGACGTCAAGAAAGATGAGTTTTTACTTAATGTATTTACTTCAAATTCCAAGTTTCTGAGACAAGTGCATGCAAGCAGTGTTACGCACAAGTTTGTAAGACATTTATGATAAACATCCACATGTAGCCTTGTAGGATATCTCAAAGATTGAACACTTTCTTTAGTTTACTATCCATACGTTTAAATTGCAAAATATATATCAAATGGCTAGAGGAAACAATCGTTTGTTTGTTCCGAGTCCTGTTGAGCATGTACAAATTTTCACATTCTAGCGCTACAAAAACTGAATTTGGTGGCCCAAAACAAAGAAATACATTAACAAATTATGTTATTTTAGATTGCCCATTCATACAGTTGAAATTTAGCATCAATGAATTGTGATGGCAAAAAGCTTATTTTTATTGGCCCCGGGCCAGCGAGCCTGTGCTAATTTCAAACTACTTGTATGGCTTAGGAAATGAAGATGAAGCACATTTTTCTTAGCGCTTAGAAACGTATACTATATTGTATTAAGCGCTTTATAAATGTTATAATATTATTATTAGTAGTATTATTGTTGTTGATTCTTACCACAGATTCACTCTGGCACTTGAAGACGTAGCACATGTAGTTCTGGCTTGAAGACTTCTCTCTACAGATGAACCCAAAGTACTCTGGCTGCGTGATGCCCTGCACAAAGAAGAACAAAGAAATAAAGAATTTTAAACAAATATTCATAATCAATACATGAATTAACAAATCAATCAATTAAAAATTAGGTTTAAAAAGAAGAAAAAACTGACCAGAAATATGAAATAAATGAAAATTAGCAAAGAAAGGGTTTCTGGGAACAACTTTCATCATTTACTCCGTTGGTCAGTAGAGCATCGGTCTAATGATTGTGAGGTCTTGGGTTCAATTCCCGGGGAAGCCCAATTTTCTTAGCTCATTTTCATTTAATTAATCAATAGTGCGAGGAAATACAATTTATAATTTGCAAAACTAACAAATGGAAATATTTATGAATGCATTTTGAATGTTACCGTAAATTAACATGATAGTGCAACGTCAATTGACTCAATGCATTGCCATACTGGTACATATGGGCCAGGTCGGAGATGATCTCAAATCCAATCAACATTCCATAACTTGACAAGGTGTTCAAAGCCCTTTTCTAATCAAATAATTTGCCCTCCTATTAAAGTTATAACTCATAACATACATTTAGTTTGTCACTCATGATTCATAAGGTCAATATTGATTGAGTCATTCATTGTCTAGTACATATTAAGTCATACTCCCAATAAAAGGTCGACTATGTTTACCCTTCAATTAGTGAGGCCATAAAGTGTAAAACAGAGTGCATTAGAGTCACCCTTATGTAGTCATCATGACATAGATACATGACCTTCTAGAGGCCCAAGTGAAATAAGAAGGGAAGTTAGGTTTCCATGTGGGGGCACTTAGGTCAAAATTTCTTATTTTTTCTTAATTTCATGTTGTGATTTTTCCAACAAGGGAGAGGGCAGTAAAAGGCTTTTTTTGAAACAAGGTGCATGAGAGTTAGCCTAATTTATGTAGGCATCATGACTGTCTAGAGCCGCAGTTCTTGGCCAGAGTGGAATGAGAAGAGAAGTTAGGCTTCCATGACTTAGGTCAAACATTAAATTGTTTCTCAATGGTATTTCATTATTTTGTGATTGTTCGCATCAATGTTTCTCAATGGTATTTCATTATTTTGTGATTGTTCGCATCAAGTGAGTGGGCAGTGGAGGGCTTTATTTGAAACGGGCAATTAAATCTCAAACAAGGTGCATGAGAGTTACACTAATCTAGTTATAGTGATTAATGATAGAGATACATGAATGTCTAGAGCCTAGAGACATAGCCTGACCCAAACCAGACAGGGGGCACATAAATGGGAGCAAGATTTCCTTCAAAGGGGCAACCTGTTTGTGTTTTTCTTAATTTGTGCTTTCTCAAACAAGGAAGGGGGGCATTAAAAATCATTCTGCGAACATTGTCAGAACTACACTACATAACATTGAGCCACTGTGTATTTCGCATTGATGTTGCGTAAGGTGATCGCAAGATGGCACCGCATGTTTGATTTAGAATCTCTACTACGGCTAGGGGTTCCAACAAGGCGAGCTCTTGTCTTATCCCCCCCCCCCCCCCCCCCCCCTCCAACTATGTCACTTGGCAGAGCTGAAGTTGTATGATCATGAGTATTTCCACAATCAATTTGGACATAGTGTGACAAGACTGTTAGAGCCTCCAGTCTTCTAATTCTGATGCCCGAAGATCGAAACCAGAGAATGGCCCTGCAAGATGTTATGTTACGATAACACAGCAGCCCCAAAATCAGCCATTGATATGGCTTACACAAATTAAACAATGATTGAGGAAATCAATCAAATCACACTGGTTCATTGTACTTCAGTATCATTGAAACCCTAAGAGGTTTTATCACTGAATGTGAAGCTATGTGATGTCACATACTTCCCAAGACTTTACACCTGGGTGGACTGCCCCCCCCCCCCCCCCCCCCCTCCCCTCCCTCACCCTTTAGCCATGCTACTGGTTCATGTTCACACACTCTATACCTGGAGTGTTTACATCAAGTACTAATTTCTGACAGGATGTAACCTTATTGTCTATCAATGTATGTCAATCCACACAGTGCACTCCATAATGTGCATACTAGTTTTCAGTAAACAAAATACATGTGGGCTCAGGGCGAATTCGCCCCTGAAATGCCAAAAAAAGAGCTCTCGAAAATCATAAGAGTTCTCATAAATTTGCACATGTTCAATGCAAGTCAAATTTTAGAGTTATTTTCCTGCAGGCCAGCTTGAAAAGTAGCCCCTGAAAACATTTTGTTCCCCCGTGCTAGTTATCAATACAAGTCGATTCCATAGAATCAAGTTCTACACACTTGCATTCCTGAATTTATATTTAAAATAATCATTAAATGTCTGATCTAGAAACAATATCTTTCCAAACCCCACTTATTATATGATTTGCCAAAATTAAAGTCAACTTATTTCACTAGTTTGATCTTCAGATTATTTCACTATGTTGCCCAATATTGTCACATAACCGAAATTATCAGTTTTGATTAAGCTGGGGCCGGAAAATAATTTCTAACTCTAACATATAAATAAAACAATTTCTAAAATTCAACTAATGCTTGAATAAAGAAAACTGCATTTGTGTTTAATGGTTTCTCTGATAAAAAAGATATCAAAGTTGCTTATTTGTGAATACAATAAGGAACCAGTTTCTACTACAAGTATTCATCTATGTTTTAATAAATTTACTACTTACTGACCTCCATTCTACTGCATCTCAGAATCCATGACAAACTTGGTCACTTCCCATAATACATTGAAATCCATACTACATGTAGCTCCAATATTCCCCATGTGAAATAATGTGGCAGACAAGAAACATTCACAGAGCTCTACTCTCCATAGCAAGCACTGACAAGAGCACAGCACATTTGACTTGGTGTCTGCATACTACTTGTAACATGGAGTCTGGGATTATGCATCATGGCCCAGTCACATATCACTGGATACCGTTGACGGATGCCCAACGGATAGAAACATTTTCTAAATCAAATTTCCAGTGGTGTCCAATTCGTCTCCATTGCTTCATGTACAAAACATTCCGCCGGATAGAACAACGTACACTGCCTGACAAGGAACGGACATGAAACGCATACAAACGAAGACGAACGGATTGAAAATTTTACTCTCTGTCTGGTATCCGTTTAAGCTATCAGGTGATATGTGACCGAGCTAAGTAGACCCAGCCTGCAACAGTTGGGCTAAATTGCTGAGTGACAGGACACTAATTTAACTAGGAGTTCAGAGCTGCTAATTAACACATTCCTCTGCACAAAACAGTTCTTAAATTAACAGTCTGAATGATAGCTCTCAAATGATTCATCATAATTGTGATGGAGTCAGTGAACAGGGTTCATGCACAAACATATTCAAAGCTATAAATAAACCATTTGTAATGGTGGGTTGGTGGCCCCAAACAAAACTTGGGTGGCCCGGGATTGGCCCAAACACAAAGAAAACATACAAGTCTCTAAAAGTCAGTGAACAGGTTTAGGGGACTTCATGCACAAACATATTCAAAGCTATACATTAACCATTTGTAATGGTGGGTTGGTGGCCCCAAACAAAACTTGGGTGGCCCGGGACTGGCCCAAACACAAAGAAAACATACACGTCTCTAGCATTTGGTGGCCAATTGGGCAAATAAATTGGTTGCTTGAAGCTCATTTTTAGTGACTAGTCCAAAGGTAAAACGGCCAACATATCAATAATTTTGAGCCCTGCCATCTGAGCCCAAATTACTTTGTTAGCACCAGAAATCTATTTTGCATTCAACCAATTCAAATTTATTAATTTTTTCCAATTTGCCACTCACAAATGATCAATAACAAACTATCAATTTATCCATATTAAGTGGATTGCTCGGAAACTTCTTAGTAATTGAAATGCTGCTTTTAAAAAAGTACGAGGGGCGTTCAATAAGTTCATAGCCCAACCTTGAAGGAGTCAAGGTGCAACATCGATTAATATATACAGGTGTTCTTTCATCCATATAATACTTATGTACAGCCAAGAGCTTTTCAGCATTTTTCCTGAGGGCCTCAAGGGCCTCCTTGAAGATGTCTCTTAAAGACCTCTCAAAAGCCTACTTATTGGCAGATTGTGTCTCATTATCCTCATGAAAACCACAATCTTGGGATTGTTTCTTCATATGTCAGAAGAGATCTAACGATACCAGGTTTGGGGGATAAGGTGGAATCATCAACAAACCAATCCCGCAGTTATTAGCTTTTCAAAAGTCACCTGGTTCTTGTAAGCAGGCACATTGTCCTCGAGCAGCATAATCTCTCATCAACTTGCATTGCTCCATTTTCCAACATTTTCCAAGTGACTTTTAATGAACATTGCATCAATAAAAGGCTGTCTAGATCAGAAACAGAATACAACTAACCTGGCATTGCACCACTGACCATGTGAAGGATGCAACATTGCATACACAACATTAGGTAACCCAACTTCCTGCTCCTTCATGGTTGGGCTATGAACTTATTGAACGCCCCTCGTATTGCGCAATATTGATCGTTGAAAATGTACTTTATAAAGAGTGAATGTTTTTGGGTCAAATTTTTAAATTAATCAGAATGTTCAGGCAAACAAATATCAAGGCGATACATAGCTCTCAAATGTTATAAAAGAGCCCACGCAGAAATTAATTTGAAGAGCACAAGGTCTGTAAAATCATAGCTCCATAAATTGATCGCCTTGAGCAATACATGTGTTTAAATACTTTAATAGCTATCGGACCAGTTGACCACAACAAGTCTTCAGAAAAATAAGATCTTCCTTTTGGATTCTAAAATTCTGAATTACTTCAGGCACTACTCGGACACAGTGTAACTTACATCCATGAGTTCATCAAACATTCATGATGTCATGCTCCAAATGCATTGGTGAGAATCCCTCTGAATACATGTGTCATCCATTTACAATTATGCATTATTAAGTGACAT
This sequence comes from Echinarachnius parma, assembly GCA_037951105.1. Classification (NCBI taxonomy): domain Eukaryota; kingdom Metazoa; phylum Echinodermata; class Echinoidea; order Clypeasteroida; family Echinarachniidae; genus Echinarachnius; species Echinarachnius parma. Next base: position 57,024 of record JBAMJV010009017.1, on the reverse strand, counting down.
ACAGATTCATCAATACCAAATTGAACTCTAAACATGGTGCACTGAATAATACAGCATACATACATGGTAAATAATACCAGCATGATGATCAGAAGTGAAAGAGGATCCAGAGACAATTATAGCACATAATCAGTTGCTGGTACATGTAGATCTTTTACGTACAACATTTAACAAATCTATATGGCACTATTGCAAGAACAAACAACTTAATTAACCCATTTTCAAATAAATGTGAAGTCCCTGTGGTATAAAGTTTCACATTATCTTTGTCTAAAATTAATTCATATTGCATACAAATTACATTGTACTGAAAAACAGGCTCTAATTAAAGATATTGTGTGTGCAAGACCTGAAGGCATTTATAAGTACAACATTTGTCCAGACATACCTTTGTAAAAATTGTTATACCTGTCTGGCTTGTAACATGTACAAGTTTTGATGTTATGACTTTTTGAAGCAAACAGATCTATAGGGAAATAGCCTAACAAAATGTCAATTTATGTGACTCTCTTTGAGTCTGTCCCTGCCTATAGAATGTTGATAATTGTACTATTAAGAAGGTCATGCTATTATTATGATTTCTCTGTAGGCCATTTATGTTGCAGTCACACTGAACGGCGCTCACGCGGCGATCTCAGACTTAGAAAATTTTCACCAAAGCGAAGTGACATAGCCAAAAAGTTGGGTAATCCATGTCAACACCAGCTGGTGTAAAGGGAGCCATTAGACTCGCCACTCTCACAGCGACACTCGTTCCCAGTTTGATCAACAATGCGTTGCTAACTCATTCTCAGAAACATACGCTTTGCCTCACGCTTGTATACTGGTCAGGTAACTCAGGTTGCAGAAGGATAGCCTTCATGGATAGTACTATTGATCATATAACAAAGAAGAACAATGAGCACCATTGGGCGTTGTCACTGCGTCACCAATTCGTTCTCTCTGTACTTCGCCTCATGCTTCCACAGTTTTCAGAACGCAGTGGGGCCGTGAGTCAGTGTGACAGGGGTGTTACCACTAGTTGGACAGTCTACATTTAGCAGTAAGTAGTAAACTATGTATCAACCACAGACACAACGTCCACTAACACAAGTTTCCCAGACTACTAGTGCATTACTTGGAAATGGAATGACAAACCACAAAACAAGTTGTTATCAAGACAACATTTACCTAACATGTACTCTGCATGAAATACAGGAAGTGACCCAAACAACAAGATTTGTTTTGGTGATAAAAAACAATTTCATGAAAGTCATGTTTGTTAATTGTCATACCAGGCGGTAAATAGATAACAGCCAGTAAACAGATAACAGCCCCAGTAATACGGAAGGATGCACTTGGGAACACTGTCCGGACAAAATTTGTACTTTGTATCTTTATAAAATATACACTGCATATTTTTGTAAATGATGTAATTTACATTTTATACAATATATTTATCCAAATGTTGTCTATAAAATGAATAATATTCACCTATTTGGGAAGGTTTTTTTTTTACATTTCAGAAAGTTTACTCATTCTGCAATCAAAATGTATCATTATGATTATCAGACATAATATCATAAATAAAATGCAGGCTCCAGATACAAACCCACTTGGCCAATCATTAAAATCATTTATCTCACTTGCATGATTGGGCCTTTTTGTAAAGACTAATGATCTTCAGTTAAGTGTGACTTTTCTGAAAGACCAAATACTTAGAAGTATTTTTTTCAGCACTTTATCTCTTAATTTTAGAACATTACATGACTGAATACCAGTCTTCATGCCAAGTCCAAATCCATGGTAGAGCTGAGTCAAATCGAATGGCTATTCGATATCCGACCGTGAAGGTCGGATACCGAATACAAATTTTCGGATACGAATATCCGAAGAAAAAAAAAGAAAAAATATATATATATTTTTTTTAAATTTATTTATTTCTTCTTTTTTTTCCCGTTTAATTTTGTAATCCCCATTCGATAGATTCGATCAGAAAATGGCACATTGAACCCTGCTTATCTATTGCAAAAGTTAAAAGTTAAGGTATTTTACATAAATTACAAATAAACAAAACAAATAATAAACCAAAGGTAAGAGGATTAATATACAAGTGGTATAGTGAGTGTCAAATTTAGAAGAATCTATGATGAGATATCGAAGTATTTCATCTTGACAGCAGTTTGTACACTAACATCACACTGTACTGCCGATTCTAATTGAAAAAACGGACAGAATATTTATTTTAAAAATTTATTAAAATTTATTATAAAATTTATTTTTACACGACTCATATTCGAAATTCAAAATATTTGATTTGACTCAGCACTAATCCATGGATTACAAGAAAATGTTCTTACCTGAGAACAAAAGGAGATTTCACTGAACTTCTTGGTGAGGATGGGAGACCTCTTGTCCAATCCGATGACGGTCAGGGTATTGCGACCAATCTGGAAGACCATAGTCCTGTTCTGACTCACTTCTTTTGACGTTACAAGCTCAGTGTACGAGTCTCTACGTGGCAACGCTCCGAGCTTCCGACTTGCTTCAGTCTTGCCCGGTGACTGATGGCCCGTCCCATCAACACTGTCCTGGCTACCAGAAGACACCATGTTATTGTTGAAGAACGGCAGTTTCTGAAGGTCTAGAAAACCAGTTGAAGTTGTATCATTCGAGTTGTTATTCTGTATGTTCTCAATTGACGAAAGATTGACGTTCGATAGTGATTTTGTGTCTCCTTCTTGGACAATGTCAACCGAGCCTGACTTTCTTTGGGCACCATCCGACGCAGACCGTGCTCTGTCGTCACATGAGAAGTGTCGCTTTCTGCGCTGGATGGACATCTCATGCTCCTTGAACTTCTCTATGGCCTCGTCGATGAAGCTGGGTGGGGCTCGCTTCTGGTTGAGGGATATCTTGCCGCAGTACATCACCTCATACATGTTAGAGTTGAGTTCCTTGATGTCTTCTGTCAATTCCTCATTTGATTCATCAGGTGGATTCGGGGGTGTGCTCTCCTTCTCCATCTCTCGAATGGTGGATACAACATTCTGCACCTGTATCAAAAGAGTTCACAAAAATTACTTGAGATTCAGTCATAACTTTAAAAGATCAATTTTCTTCAACCAAAATCATATATATTGGAGCTTTCACATTCCTCGATTGTATCTTTTTATTGGCTTACAAATGGGAACAGAAGAATGAAATAGGTTTTGATTTTTCAAATGTCTCCCTAATTATTGTAGGATGGTTCAGTTTTGGTATAGAGGGCGCTGCCCGAAATAATTTTTTTGTGAGATAATGAAAATCTGAGTGTAAAATTTGAAAGAGCATACAATTTTAATGGCTTTATAAACTTTGTTCTAAAGATCAAAATGGGTTCAGAAACGGCTGAAATATCCGATCGGAATAAATCTGGGCCCCAGATTTATTCGATGATTTAAACAAAAAAATTAAAAATGCTTGTAAACACTTTTTTTTTTTTTTTCAAAAGAGGATTTTAAATAGAGTTGTTGATGATCTCTCTATTTAATCATTATTACAACAAAAATACTATGCATAATTTTGTATGAAAAATGGTTAAAGTTGAAACCAATGCCTTTTTTGAGAGTGTCCTCTTGTGCTTTAAAGGACAATGAAATCCAGACAAATTGTTGTATGCACTATAAGACGCTAAATATAATGAATAGTCCCTGAAAATTTGAGCACAATCGGTCAAGAAATAAGAAAACTATGGCTCTTTGAAAAGAGCCATATATTTCTTCGAGTGACTCAAATTGGCAACGCGCTCTGGCAAAGTTGTGGACAACTCCCCATACATTTTGTACACAAAATTTCAGTTTTGTTCAATTTTCTCAAAATTTATGTTTACCCTTCGTTCGAGTTCAACATATGTTTTGTAGAATGCTTTTATACATAACATATCATGAGTGAGGGGGATTGGAAAAATGTGACTATGAAGAAAACTGTAAAAATGGAAACATTTGTGTACAAAACATATGGGGAGTTGTCCACACACTTATCAGAGTGCGTTGCCAATTTGAGTTCCCCATAGGAATAAATGGACATCTTCAAAGAGCCGTAGTTTTCTTGTTTCTTACCCGATTATGCTCTAACTTTCAGAGATTATTCTTCTTAATCTCTTCAAGACTATGAAAGCAACATTTTGCTTGGGTTTCAGTGCCCTTTAATAGCACTTTTTGAATGATAACAGGGTTTTTACTTAGTCTTGTAATTTTCTATACCTTTCGAGCATGGTGGAGTTATAACTATTAGTTTGTAAGGTTATTGTGCAGATTTTGATAACAAAAGCTCAGCCTTCCCAAAACTGTACTACCCCTAGATGTTTTCTTGGTAATTTGTCTTTGTTTACTATGTTGTGTTCCTTATACCCCGTCACATATAGCGCCGACCTCGCGCCGCTCCTAATCCCCATTCATAAAATTGCTACGCTCCTAATCCCCATTCATAAATTTGGCAGTGGGTGGCGAAGCATTGTGCGAACGATGATTAAATGACGAATGAATGGGAGGATTATCGCACATAGGTGAAAGGATAGCCTCTCATGCATGGACATACAATGGCTCCCTAAACAAAAGAGTAGAACGCCAAAGACTCACGACCGCTTTCGACATGTCCAAAGCTTAAAAATTGGTCGTGGGTCGGTCGTGGGTCGGTCGTGGGTCGGTCGTGGGTCGGTCGTGGGTCGGTCGTGGGTCTTTTGCCGACCTACTGTTTTGTTCAGGGAGCCATTGTATGTCCATGCATGAGAGGCTATCCTTTCACCTATGTGCGATAATCCTCCCATTCATTCGTCATTTAATCATGTTCGGACAATGCTTCGCCTCCCACTGCCAAATTTATGAATGGGGATTAGGAGCGTAGCAATTTTATGAATGGGGATTAGGAGCGGCGGAGGTCGGCGCTATATGTGACGGGGTATCGTTGGTATTTAGTTCAGTTCAATCTATTGTAAGCTCATCCCCTATTTATCACCTTCACCCCCATTCCATCTACATCTGTTTACATTCTATTCAGTTGATCATTGTTCAATTATTTCTGTCATCCATTCATTTCTATGTCAGTCATTTGCTATGTTAACTATTTATTTATCTATTGAGTAGCACTATGAACAGTTTTCTTGTTTGCCAGATTGGCCAAATTAGTGTGCACTACTAGACTTGATGTTTCAACTTTCAACTTCTTCTCTTTATGTTCTATGTGGACATGAATGGATGACAGAAACAATGATAGAAGTAGGTGACCGACTGACCTAGAAATGAATGGATTGAACAATGATTGAACAATGATCACCTGAATAGAATGTAAACAGATGTAGATGGAATGGGGGTGAAGGTGATAAATAGGGGATGCGCATACAATAGATTGAACTGAACTAAATACCAATTGATGAGGAACACAACATATAGTACACAAAGACAAATTCCAAGCAAACCAAATGTCAAAATAACCATCCTACATTAATTGACCTACATTATATGGAGATATAAATTATGACTGAATGAAAAGCACTGTTTGAGAAAGATCTTACAATATCAATTGGTAATTGAGTCTGATTTATAAAAGCTAATTTTGTGAAAAATCTAATAAATGAAGTTAATAAATCACTTTAAGCTGCAGGTAGATTAACAAATGTATTTAAAGGGGAATTAACCCTTATCCTTTTGACTTACTGGATGTGATGAGAGCATGTAACTACTATCATTGCTAGTCACTTATTTCCTCATGAATATTCCCGATTACACAAATAATCAATATTTTATGGACCACTGTCGTCTGCTTTCAATGCCCATAGGAGGCGACCATTTCTTCAACTACTCGCGGTGAAATGACGTGGCAGGCGGAGAACACGATAGCATTATCGTAACCCGCAATTGTGTTCTCCGCCTGACACGTCATTTCACCGCGAGAAGTTGAAGAAATGGCCGCCTCCTGTTGGCATTGAAAGCAGACGACAGTGGGCCATAAAATATTGATTTTTTTCATTATTGGGAATATTCATGAGGAAATAAGTGACGAGAAATGACAAGAGTTATGCTCTCATCACATCCAGTAAGTCAAAAGGATAAGGGTTAATTCCCCTTTAATGTTCAACACCTTCCCATGAAGGCAACATTTTTATCCCTTAAGTCTTGGAGTAAATGTTTGAGTGTGTTTTCATCGCTCATGGAAATAATTTCTAAAAACTCTGGTCCAGATAGATTGGCAATTAAAGGGATCTAGTAGGATCCTAGTAACATTGTCCAAATCCTCAAAATCTAATTTGAATTCTAGCCATTCCCTCATACATTGTTGTATGCAAATATTAACAATAGAAGTATGCGACAGGTTTCCGTTTTTCAAATTTCCATTTCGTTAAAAAGATATTCATGATTGAAGTGTTCAGATGTTTCAACTATCCACTGGATACAGTAGTCATAACCGTGTACAGTCAGTGCAATGAGTTGGTGAATATCACTTTGCATTTTTGCTCATTACTCCACCATACAACGTCCATTTAACTTGACATTTTCACACAATACCCAGTGGACATATCAGATAACAACAATATACATGTACATTGTATCAACCATTCATCACTTTTAGCACATGTCAACAAAGTTACTAGATCCCTTTAAGCAAATGTCATGACATTGTCTGTAGGCTACTATTGTGAAGTATGATTGTTTTAATACACAAATTATAAATGTTTAACTTAAAACAACAGTTTATAGAAATATGACTATTATAAAGCATTAAACAATGAAAACAAAGGAAATAAATTATTTCATTTTTCATTTATAAATGAAATAAAATGATGGCAAAATACTTACCACTTCCTCTCCCTCTGCCTTGAAGACGAAACATCTGAAGTTTGCTTTGCTCTCCGGTCTCCACAGATAACCAAAACTTTTCTTGTCGCGTCCTCTTGCAAATCTGGAGATGTTGTGAACATGATGCTCAAAGAGAATCGACCCCTGTCGCTCCGAAATACCGAGGGCACCCTTTGGTGAAACTTGCAGAATTATTGCGTGACCCAACTCATCATTTCTTCTCTTCTCCTCAACGATCCAAGGCAACATTGGTTGCGTGATTCTTCGATCCAACACGACATTTCCATAATAGACGAGTTGGTACACAACCGGTTTGAATGCAGATTCCGCCTTCATCATTGCGTTTGTGTAAGACCTCGGTCTGTGGAGATGTGACATAGAAAGTGAGTTTTCGCTGGACTGAGCCACTTCATCCATGATGCCATCACCTGCTTAAAAACTCCTCAGGTTGAAAATGGCTCTGCGCGCGACTGAGCTAAGGCTATGCAACCTCGACCTCACAGTAACACCGTCACAATCACAATAACAAACGGCGATTCCCCGTATATACGTACTGCAGACCAGCTGTTGGTAGACGTTCGCTACGCGGACCCGCCCCCGAGCCGAGATAAGGAGATGATGGTGTGGACTGTGGTAAAAAGTTCGGAGCTCGGGCACAAGTTCATCAAATTTCAAAGCAGCGGCATGACAAATCTAAAGACTGTTTGTAATTCAACACTTCCCTTCTTGAGTATGAGTCTATGAAGCTGTCCAGACAATGTTTAGATCTTTCAAGTTTTATGCATTCATAAATCAATACTTTGCGCGAAGTACGAGGTACTAAATGCGGCGCACATGATCAAACTTCACTTTTCGTACACAGGATCGCGCGCGCTAGTATGATTGAGAGACCCCCGCATCGGCACCCTAAAACATTTCCGACAGTTTTAGACTAAACAATTATTAAAATTTCTTGAAATTGTACTCACACATTGAGAAATTAGTGCAGATTCCGATGTGATGATCATATTTGCGATTTATTGATTATATTTCGAGATATCGCCTTCGAACGCGCGCGTTGTTTTTTGGCTTCGCGAGTTCGAAGTGTTTTTAATACCGGCACCCCCTCAATTCTCATTGACAATGCACGCAACTCAAAATTTGTTGTGCGATGTTGGTATTATTTCTCGTATTTACTTGTATTACTCGTAGCGGACGATCTACGCATCATTTCTCCTCAAAATTTCGACCAGCTCAGTTTCTAAAGGTTGTGCGCATTATCTCATGCGCGATTTTTTACAACACGCGCAAAAACAAATATTACGCGGGGTGCCGATATTAAAAACAGTGCCGATGTGTAGTACACCTACCATACTAGCGCTAGCTAGCTAAACGGGTTGGTTTGTTTATTCATAATTCGATCTGAGCTAGTAGGCTATAGGAGGCTAGCTAGGCGCGCGCGCGCGCGCGGCGCGTTGGCCGTCGCGTCAACCGCCCTCTATGTATAAAGTCTCGGCAGCAAGTACCTGTAAAATGGGTTCACGGGGCCCGACAGGTGGTGGATGTTACCTCCTCCTCCCCCTCTCCCCCCCCCCCCCCCCCCCCCATAATACAAACATGGAAGAAGTTATGTTATTTCAAATTTGCTGTATTTTTTCGAGAAAGACAATTTCTTTACATTTTATTGGCTATAATTATGTTCTCCTATTATCTTCTACATTTTAGAGCATCATATTTTGTCTGTACTTGCACCTACAAAGAAGGCAGAAAGACGTATTGTTTCTTGCACGAGCACAAGCAAGTTTCCTTGGTGTTTATATCCAGTTGTGGATTCTACCAAGTATCGACGTAGACGTATGCAAGATATCATTTTACTACTCTGAAATGGTAGAGAGAATACTGCATAAAACATGAGGAAGTTCTCATTCAAATAGACTAAAAGGACACAAGATAACATTTCAATGGAAAAAGTCTCAGATACAATGCAAAAGCGATATGTTTTCACACTTTCACTCTTTCCTTCAAACGTCTTACAACCAAGGACTGACATGCACTACAAATATTATCACAAACTCTGGCAGTATACGGCTCTAGTCGTATTTTGATATTGTCTCCCTCTGTATGTGGGATTGACAAAATCATTCTTGTCAAACCATTATCACCATCATCATGTGTTCATCATTGGGCCGTATGCATAAAAAGTAGCAATTGCTTATACGCAATTGCTTAAAGCACAGGCAATTGAGCTTGTCAAGCAAAAGATCAAGTTCAAGCAATTGCTTGAATTCATATGCACAAGCTTTTGCTTGTGCTGAAACCTTTTGCTTGCACTGCAAGCAATTGCTTACGTGTTGGACAAAGGATCGTTATGGTTGTGCGAACATCGCACTGCAGGACAACAACGCTTCGTACCCGACCTGGCAGCAGTATTTTGCTTACGCGAATAGGAGGGAAACAGCACAGAGCATTAGGGGGGTATCTGTGCAGATCCATGGACGAAAATTGCTGTAAATAGTCTAAAATAACAGAAATTTGATTAAATATGAAATCACAACATAACCTCTGGAATAAGGAGCTCGTAATCATCCTGAAACGGTATGAAAATTTGATCCTTAAACGCGAATGCCCTGAGTAAGCAAGAGCTCAAGCTGGTCTGGAGGTGCTTGAAAAAACGCAAGCAATTGCTTATCAAGACAAGTAAAAGGTTCATTTTCTGCATACGGTTTTAAGCAATTGCTTATTTGGTAAGCAATTGCTTGTTTTCATGCATACCGATTCAAGCAAAAGGCTAGCACAAGCAATTGCTTCTTTTTATGCATACGGCCCAATGTCATGTATCCATATCGTTAGCCTCATCAATCCCCAATCATCATAATCACCACCACCACCACCACCACCACCACCACCACCACCACCACCACCACCACCACACCACCACCACCACCACCACCAGTCCACCACCACCACCATCACCACCATCACCACAACCACCACCACCACCAACACGGAACACCACAACCACCACCACCTTCACCATAACCATCATTTTGAATTTTGGCTTGCAAAAGTGGATCTCTCCCTTTAAATCTTTATAAAATGCATTATAACAATAATAATGATTGTGGTGATGGTGGTGATGGTGGTGGTGGTGGTGGTACGCTGGTTGTGGTGGTGGTGGTGGTGGTGGTGGTAGTAGTGATGGTGATGGTGAAGGTGGTGGTGGTGGTGGTATAAAAAATACTTACAGTTGCCCCCCCCCCCCCCCCCCCCCCCCACCAATAATTATTCGCGTACAACTTAAAGGGACTACAGCGTCTAGATGGCCTAATTTTCACAATTCGGCTCTCTATACGTAATTTTTCCTGAAGAAAAAGAAATTGGCAGTCATTTCTCATGAAATCAATCAATTTTGGGGTAATTAGTAAATATATAATTGTCCTGGGAACGCCCCTTTTAAATCGCAAAAATGTGACGTCATCTAAAGAACGGACTAATGAACTAAATTCTGTAGATGACGCGTCATGACGTAAGCCAATGAATTGTCAATCACGTGTCAATCACGCTGCCGATTCTGGACCCTAAATGTGGGTGGGGCGTAAATTGGCTGCTAAATGAGATTTGGCATCAGAAAACTAGTCTTAAATCACTACTGTGTTTATTTTCATGGATTTTTTTCGGCAGACCTATTTTACAAGTCATCAACTATGGAATAAGTGCCAAAGTACGTTGTATTATTTAGGTCCTTTAATCGGCCTGACCACGCTATGCCATTGAGTGGTGATTTAAACCTCAATAAAGTATGTTGAGAAAACAGCAAATATGGTCTCCTGCACATTTGTGTAACGGTGTTTGTTGCAATGTAATTGCAGCTATAATTCTGATTCTAATTCTTTGAATATTTTCAAATAGAAATTTTAAAAAAATGTATTTAATCATTTGGCCTTTATAGTCTGAAATATCAATGCATTTTATTTTGCTATTATTTATTGTATTTGTATAATTGTAATTGTACAGTTGAAATACAAAATTATTCAGCATTCATGTTGTTTTTATTATCATAAATCAACCCAATAAGAAATTCATCAAATTCCTGTTTATAATGCAGTATATTAAAGTGATCCATTAACTTTGCCAAAGTTCACACTTCTATTTTACCTTGTTGTTTGGCTTATGGTAACAGAAGAATGATATGGGTTCTGATTCTTCATTATTATTGTGCAATTTATTTCAAATGTTTTTGTAACAGCCTGTATAATTCATGATTATTTTATGTTTGTACACTGTATCCAACATGTCCAAGGGACCCATGGGAGACCAACTAATTGTTGAATGGGCCACCCTGGTAAAATATATTACAATTAATAAAACAAAATACATTGAAATACATCATTATTATATTATAATAATAATTGTAATCATAACATGGATTTCATTAGGGTGGCCAAACAAAATAAATCCATGGTAATCAATTTTCAATTCACAAGCCATAAGACTTACCTATTTAATTAGATTATATAATAATTATTTATTTGTTAATTATTCGTGACATCATCATTCCGAAGGGATTTCAAATCATAGTCCCATGTAATGATTTTTTAACTGAAGCGGATGTTGAGTAAATATAAACTGAATAAGAATTGTTTGGTGGGGGCGTCAGAAAAAAAGTAAAACGGAAAATAGGAATGATATCGTAAACAAATTCCGACATTACGTTATACATATAATATCATGCATGGAAAAATACTCCACGTTCAGGGATTTTTCAAAAGAACTAATAAATCCGCATTCATGAGTCCTTTATGAATTTACTGTCGACAAATATTTGGATGGTCACACAATATTCCAGACCTGTTCGTTCTTGCCGAAGTAGATAAATTCAGGCAAAACTTGCGAATCGTTGGCATAATCATATTTTACAAATCGGATGTGCATCACTCTTTGAAATAAGAAGGATAAAGTGAGAAGTTATTTTGTATTCCATTAGAAACCATCTCTAGGACTGAATTACCGACTTGCTTTCACCTGATAGTGTGTAACCTGCTTTGGCTGCTTATCATCATTTTTGATTAATTCTGCATTTGCGCGAGAATTCAGTACTGCATTCTTATACGGTATAAAAGAAAGACGTATATACCTGACTGGGAAATATCAGAGAAAATGGCGAGGATGGAAAGATGTTGTTGTTTTTATGTGAGAGGTGGCTCCATCGCTAGTGCCATCTACTCAATAGTAAGTTTGTCATCATTCTTACGTTGATCCAGAGAAAACAAATATTCAACTGCATGGAAGAACAAACATTTGTATGCGATTATCAAAGATGTTAATTTATATTTTTGTAAACACTGTAAGTTTTGTTTAAAAAAATAGTAAATTCTAATATTAATGCGTCATGTATTGGTGGAATTCATACATACACAATTTAGTTGTAACGGTAAAACATGACATTAACTAAAGCCATTTATTGATCAATCAATCAATCAATCAATCAATCAATCAATCAATCAATCAATCAATCAATCAATCAATCAATCAATCAATCAATCAATCAATCAATCAATCAATCAGGGTTTTGATAACATATATTAAATTGAATGGGATGTTCATTTTTACGTTTGTTCTTAAATTTATTTGCATACATTTAGCGTTCTTCTAAACGATTTGACTGTACTTTTTTTCATACAGATCTACACTACTATCATAATCATCGTGTCCGTTGTCCAGTTTATTCAAGTAACAAAATTGCTGGCAATTGCCGAACAAATTGATGGTGAGTTTACCCCCGAATTCTGATTTAATTTGCAGTCAAAATGATTATTTTGGTTACAGAACGGTCCGGCATTTTTTCCTTCTGAATTTCTTGATTTCTCTTTCAAATCAAAATACCTTTCCATCCCTTGTGATCTTCTTGTTTCCACCTGATTTGTTTTCTTCTGTTATATAATTGTTGAACAAAACAGGTGATAACCCTCTCCCTATATTCCCCCTAAGCCCGGCGCAGACAGAGCCAACTCGACCCGATCCGACTGGTTTTCATTCGGATCGGCTCTGTGTGCATTGCCTCACGACTCCGATTTTGCAAGTCGGAAGCCAATCGGGCCCGAGTCAACATCGCAACTGAATCGGACCAACTGTGGCTTTCAGTCGGGCCGGATCGGATGGGATCGAGTCGGCTCTGTCTGCGCCGGGCTGTTTGCTTTGGAAATCCACGCCCCGCCCCACCCCCTCATACACACGTACACGCACATTCGCCATTCAAAATATAAAAAAATTATGCCAAAAATTTTTTTTTTTTTGTCTTCCCCCCCCCCAAAAAAAAAGTTCTCGGGCCAATTCAACTCTTTATAATGACACAATTTTCTTTGTGAAACGTCCTCCGGGGTGCGGTTTATGAATCCGGCTTCTCAGCTGGAGAATGTAGCCTAGACCCCTGATACACGGACAATTTAATTGAACACGTTTTAATGAAATCTTTATGATACCCACCCAACCCCTGATCAGGTACACAAGTCGACCTCACCGTGTATAACGCCGTCTTCGGTGTCGCTGTCGGAATCGAAGGTTTTCTCTTCATTGCCTCGGTCATCATGCTGATTGGAGTCATCACTGTGAGTTTTTTTAATGTGATCTTTAATTTTTCTCATTTTTTAATTTAAGATAACCTAGTAACTTTGTTGATATGTGCAACAACTGGCAGACTTGGTTTAATGTGTATTTCTGTGATCTGATAATCCACTGAGTGATGTGTGAACAATCCATTATAAAATGAGAGTGATATTTGCTTTATCATTGCACGAACTTTGTTTCAAATCCGACCACTTCTATTATAAATATCGTTATACCGACAAGGAATTTCGTACAACCAAAACCGGTTCCCTGATTCTATAGGTTATCTACGAATACAGCAATGTTATAATAAAGCGAATCCACCATTGCATTACATGGTTGCTATCTATCTGAATTTACTTATCTACATTTATGTTCCCCTCCTCTTTACCCCTCGTAATCCCTCTTTCCACGTCATATTTCCTCTTCCCTTACCTCCTTGTATTCTGTCTCCTCCTCCTCCTCCTCCTCAATCTCCTCCCCATCCTCCTCCTCCTTTACCCCCTTATCCTCATTATTCTCATTCTCCCCTCCAGCCCCCTATTCTTCCCCCTCCTCTTCCCCTCCCTCCCCTCTTACCCTTCCTCTTCCTCCTATCCTTCCTCCTTCACTTCCTTCTGATCCTCCCCCTCCTGATCCTCCCTCTCTCCTCTCCTCATCCTCCTCCTCCTCCTCCTCCTTCTTCTCCCCTCATCTCCTTTTCCTCCTCCCCTCCTACTTCTCTTCCTCTATAGTTTTCTTCCATTTGCAATTAAATGTATATCTTATAAAATTATGTTCCCTATACCGTATATCTATTTGTCTTTTCATCGCAGAGCACCAAAGGGATGTTGATTCCATACATGGTTGCAAGCATTCTACTCATCCTACTGGAAGCTATTGGTGCAGCAGCGTACGGAACTGTGGTTGTAAGTTGTTTTCTTTAATGTCCATGCAGTCCTTATTATATCTGCCTAATATTGCGTCTTTGTAATTAATTATCCTTATTGAAAGTTATTGTCGTACTAGTTTTGTCGTACTAGAAAACAGACTGTAAGGTTTATATCATAAATCACAAGGCAAATACTTGGAGATAATATGTATATCCAAAATTGCTTATATTTCAGTAAATAAAAATTAGCAAACGACGTGAACTGGTTTTGTCAAACTTCTAAAGATTGAGCCATTTTGTATGTAAAGCGTAAAAGGAAATTGAGACAAATTATGAATCTATCATTATTATCAATATTACTTATCATTTTCGATCAAAATAATAATGTTCGCTTTATTAATTATTTCAATTGCTTCGGCATTGTTATAAATCGTTTGTTCACTAGATATCATTATAATGACATCACATGCAATTTGTCAATTATTAAGCTAATAAGCTATGCCTTTTTAATTTTGAGCGAAAGATTGAGTTTATTTGTTTAAATAGGCTATTTTGTTTGTTGTTGTCAAGGAATCCAGTATCGCGATCGCGTTCATCATCGGTCTTCTGATCTACGCCGCCATTACAGTTCTGAATGTAAGTATAGATTGTTTAATTTACTGCCCCCCCCCCCCCCCCCACACATTGTCTATGAAAATAATTTTTAAAAAATCGTCTATTTAGGCCTATACAGTGGAGTACCATGGTCGGTCTGAATGGGAGGAGCTTTAGGGGGCATGTGAATGATTGTGGGGCATAGTGTCATCTTATATTATATTTCTTTATTTGAAACACATATTTCCCATAACGTTTCTTATTGGTTTGTAACATTATTGGGTTAGGGGGGAGGCGTTTCCCATGCCCCCGTGGCTATACGCCAATGGGTCTATATAGCTGTCGCTGTAATATATATTGTTTGTGATTATCTCTTATGCTGTATAGTTGCAGTATTAGCGAAAAATAATAACGAGAATTATAGCAGCTCATAAGGAACTTAATTCACACTTGGGGGGGGGGGGGGGGGCAGTAGCGTAGCTACGGGTTTGGAGGTGGGGGCACGTGCCCTCCCATTATTTGTTTCAAACAATACATACTTATGGGAAATAACTCTTGCAAATCAATTGTGATACGTGTAAATTATTGAGAAAATTAAACAAGCCAGTTATAACTTCGATTGAAAGATCGAGTCATCAATGACCCCCTCCCTACCCGAGATAGTCGAGGGGGGGGGGGGGGGGGGCACGTGTCATCTAGAAACGTAACATCAACAAAATTAATCATATTTTCTTAATAATATGAAGCGCTTAATATGATTCATAACCATGTTAAAATGCTTTTAAAACGATGTTATGAACATTTATACCACCGTTACCCATTACACACACGCTCACAATCAAGCCGCACTTGGCTTGCACTTTATACTCCCTGGGGAGCAGTGCATTTGGGTATAATGCGCAATTGCGCATACACAAAATAACGATTATTGTATAATATGTGTATGCATCTACATTGATGGATAAATACAAAATAATGGCAGTTGCACTTGAAATATGAATAATGCATTAATCTTTGTCCTGTTTGTTCGTCTGTTAACAGATCGTGTGCTTGAGGTGCGTCATCTCGCACTACCTCAATCTTCGTGACGAGCAGCGAGTGGTGAACGCGGATATATCAATGCGTTGATGGACCCGAGGAACGTATTGAAGAGGTGAATTAAAGGGATCTAGTAACCGTTGTCAAAATCCATTGTGCATTACCTAGAAGTCTGGCGGTTCTCTTATAACCCATTGTAATCGTATTACCAGTAGAAATATGGAGCAGTTTTCGGTTTTCATTTTTTTAATATTTCGTTATAATCATATTTATGATTGAAGTGTTCGGATCTTTAATTATCTACTGGATAATTTTAACTATATACAAAGGAAATGCAGTGAGTTAGTAAATACCACTTTGCATTCTCGCCCATTAATCGGTCATATGACATTCATTTAACGTTGAATTTGTATACGTCACTATTAAGTGGACATATAAAATCACAAAATACACATTTTATCAACCATTCGCCAGTTTGTGCACTTGTCAACAAAGTTAATTACTAGATCCCTTTAAATGCGAAGACCGATACAACCATTTTACCAATTTCGAGATATCTGCGATTAATTCTGCTGAAACACAAGGAAAATAGTTATAAATTGTGTGATAATTTAATCATATCTTCGCAAAATACCTTGATATACAATGAGTAATGTATTTAAGTATTTCCCTCCAAAGTATACACCAGATTGCACTATTTCGAGTGAAAAATTGCAAAAGCTCCCACCCCTTAGGCTACCACTACCATCACCATAATATCACCACCACTACCACCACCATCATCACCATCATCATCATCATCAACATCATCACCATCATCATCGATCATCATCGTTATCATCTTCATCATCATCATCATCATCATCATCATCATCTCTCATCATCACCTCAATCTTAACCATCACCACCACCTGACCACGGCACTATTATATTACCAGCAAGCCAGCATCATAATCGTTTATTGTTATAATATATAATTGTAATTATACATAACATCGCTTAATAACCGAAGTCTCAAAGCGCTCGGAACCTTTTTTAAAGCTTGGTATGAGCCTAGCTGCTATGATGGGGCGCTCAAGCATCAATACTTTATAAGAGGATGCTTATATCGCAAAGTAAATGTATCAGAAATTAATTTGCGTTTCCCTGCATGTACAACAAATTACCAAACATTTTCCTTTGTGCTCATTCTGTTCTAGATCTGCTACCAAAATGTAAAAAGTCAAATAAAGTATGTCTGTGTATGCCGATTGTGAGACACAAACGCAACACGATTCAATAATTGTATTTTTAATGACATTCAGAAGTGACACAAACAAATTAAATCATTGTACTTATTATTCACACCTTTACATTCAATATAATACAGTTTATTTTTCGATTCACCATCGCAATAAACTTGGACATCATGAATTCAACCGACATTAAAATATAAAAAATAATAATGGTCATTGTACATATAGCGACATATAATTCAGCTGAATTATAAATGTAATAGTAATTCAGTTAATACAAATTAGTATGTGATTTCAGTCAATAATGATACTCACATTATACAATATTCTTAATCTAAATTTGGTAAACACCTTATAATGTGAAATGTTTCTTTATTTATTTATTTATTTATTCAAAAATATTTAAATATAAAGATAGTGTATAATTTAGTATTTTGCAAATAATAAACGCATTTTTCATTGATGATGCATGAAATAGAGAATGTTTTTTTGTTGTAACAATACCCCGTATGTTCACATTCAACGAGCATACTTTTCTGTATTTTCTACACACATATTAAACCAATACCAACAAAGAAATAATCCATATGCATATTGATTATTTGGCGTAGATGTATATTTTGTTATTATATTGAAGATAATCAGTGGCGTAGCGAGGGGAGGCATGGCAACTGCATATTGTTGTTGTTGCTTTCAAAATTCAAAAGCTTCCGCTCCGCACACTGGACCTCAGCCACAGGCCCTTTAAGACAGGGTGACAGGACCATGTCGCTTAAAGCGCGCTCGCAGGTTGGTGACCCCTAGCAAAATTCTTTGTAAAACCACTGTAGAGAAACAGAGAGCAAATTGTACTAACCAAAATAAAATGTATAAAAAACAATCAACAAAATAAAATTCGAGTATTCATCAATAAGAAAAATGCTCTGCATGAAAGGACTGTACAGTTATCAGTATTAATTTTGTACAAAATGTAAACTCAAGTATTGAATGAGTCTATACATATACGACTATGGGGAATTTGTCGAAATAGTTTTTCGAACCACCGAATTTGCATCGACTTAAGCCCGGCGCAGACAGAGCCGACTCGACCCGATCCGACTGGTTTTCAATCGGATCGGCTCTGTGTGCATTGCCCCACGACTCCGATTTTGCCAGTCGGAAGCCAGTCGGGCCCGATTCAACACGTTGAATCGGCCGCGACTGAATCGGGCAGAGTATAGCCCTCCGCACACAGAGCCGACTCGACCCGATCCGACTGGTTTTCAGTCGGTTCAACTCAGTATACGTTGCCTCAGGACTCCTGTTTTGCCGGTCAAGAGCCAGTCGGAGATCATACGAGGCCGATTCAACATGTTGAATCGGCTACGACTGAGCGAAACCGACTCTAGCCTGACTGAAAACCAGTCGGATCGGGTCGAGTCGGCTCTGTCTGCGCCGGGCTTGAGGCTTTCAGTCGGGTCGGGTCGGGTCGGGTCGGGTCGTATCGGATCGAGTCGGCTCTGTTTGCGCCGGGCTTTAGCCCGATGTACAATCAAAATTAGTATTATTTTCTGCACAAAAGCCGAGCAGTATAGGCTTGAGTTCGTTCAGGTCCACAAGATTCTGAGAAAAACTCGGACAAGTTCAACATTTCGTTATCTCGGACAAGTCGCTAAAGCGATATTCGTCTCCCATTCACAGAACGTGGGCGTCAGTGCTCCCATCAGAGCCGTAATGCAAAGCATACTGCCACTGAGGGGAACACTAGTGGGCAGTCCCACCTAAATCATGTCCTGCGACTACACTTTATCTTGGCTATCCATGGTGGGTTTGACTTCTTCCATGGGAACCTCTAATCCTGTCGTCATCGCCTTGTTATCGTATGCCTGGTTTTCTTTCACCTGATACAATGATAAACGTTGACATAATAATTATATATAACAAAATAATAATAATAACATTTAAATACTAACTTCTTGACATTATGAACACGTTCGATGCGTAAGTAAATGAAATAGAATGGTAATTAAGGCTATAATATATATATAATATATACACCTAATATGTTTTTCTTCTTGTTTTTTATTCTTCAAATTAATGTGGGTACGTGGCCCCCGTACCCCCCCCCCCCCCCCCCCCCCTCCCCCGTCGCTACGCCACTGATCGATGCTTACCTCGATACTTTCTCCTTCCTGCTCTCCCTCCCTCCTGGCTCGCCACCAACGCCACAACAACAGGTTGATCACACCGATCACGATACCACCTCCAAACGATATTAGGAATACGATCAGAGCAAAGATAACGTATTGAGGAATCTGAATGTAGTTATTGTAGGTCTTCACGTACTCAGTGGGCAGCGAAGCGCTCTGAAACATAATGAGAGAGGGAATGAATGGCGAAAACGTCCTCATAACTGAATAATGCATGTAATCATCACAGTATCACACTTAAAACAACAACCAGCTTCTGATCATTTTTGCTGGAGTTTGTAATGTGGAACTGGACACAATTGAATTTGCAACAAATATGGGCTGGGCTAGTTAAATGTAACTGCAACAAGCAAACTTTGAAAAATTAAGCATGTTATAACATTATGTATATCAAAAACATTCTGTCTACGTCGAGGTCTGAATGGACTCAGCGCTCTGACTTATTTTACAAACATTTCCAGAAAATTGTTTTAAATATCTCGAAATAATTAGGTTTCATGACAAATATGTCACCAATATTTGAATTGATATTCATTTAAAGTTCGTTTCAAATCAACTTACCTCGTTTAACCAAACGAGAGGCAAGTACATTTCCCGTATACTTTCGGTACCTCTGTGGGGAAAAACACAAGACAGCATTCAGAATATAGAAGTTTTGATGCTTATTAAATGTAAAAGAAGTTAAGAAAAAAATGTGCAAACAGAAACTAGATAATTAGGATAACCATTTTCTG
Source organism: Echinarachnius parma (assembly GCA_037951105.1). NCBI lineage: Eukaryota > Metazoa > Echinodermata > Echinoidea > Clypeasteroida > Echinarachniidae > Echinarachnius > Echinarachnius parma. The sequence continues at coordinate 36,969 of JBAMJV010009017.1, read as the reverse complement.
TAACGATGCCAGAGAGTGACGACAAGAATTAACATGAAGTCATTTATTACATGTGATCACGAGTCATACAATTCATGATCATAATAGGTATATGATATATGATTTTCGAAAGGGTCGATTTTCCGGCAACAGTCAGTTTTAAGTCAACTTTATAATATTATTCTATACTGCCTTTAATATAGGTTTTCTCGGCCAATTTTTTCAAGGGGGGGGGGGGGTTATTTCGTCAGCCAAATTTCTGTAAGCGGGGGTGGGGGGGGGGGGGGTGTGTCCGTAGAAAATTTTAAAAGCCGAGACCAAGTACCTTCAAAAATGTTGAGGCCGAGACCAGGACCGGCCAAAAATTTAGAGGCCGAGACCAAGACCATTGGTTGAGATTCCTGTAAGCGGGGGGGGGGGGGGGGGGGGGGGTGGGGGTGGGGGGATGTCCGTAGAACATTTTCGAAGCCAAGACCAAGTACCTTCAAAATGTTTGAGGCCGAGACCAGGACCGGTCAAACGTTATCGAGGCCGAGATCAAGACCATTGGTTGATAATCTTGTAAGCGGGGGGGGGGGGGGGGGGGGGGGGGGGGGGGTGTCCGTAGAAATTTGCGTAGCCGAGACCGAGAATTGTCAACATTTTTGAGGTCGAGGCCAAGATTCTTCGCAATTTTCGATGCCGAGACCATCAGTAATGATGGTCGAGACCGCTAAAAACAGAATGTTTTCGAATGATCGTTATATGAATTCGAATGCTAAAAAACGAATTTGAACTGCAGAATACAGCTGCGGTGACAAAATCGGCAAAATTGAATGCACACAAAATGAATTCGTGTGGTTAAGTTACGAAATTTAACGAGAAATCCTATACTTACGTTATGTAGTCATATGGTCCAATCTTCAGATTCAACTGCGCTCGCAAATTGCCAATGAAGGAGGCACCAGTGAACTACGCATGGAGAAAACATATCGAAGCTGATATAATTACTCAATAATTTTTGTAATAGATGAATTAATTTAACTGACCGACTAACTAACTGAACTAAATCAACTTATATTAGGAAATAGCGGATTTTACTTATAGCGTTTAGTTATTAAGTTCATTAAGTTCATTAGTTCGTTAGAAAGTCAGTCAGTTAATTAGTAAGTAAGTTAGTTTGTCTGTTACTCATATAGTTGGTCAGTTTGTTAGTTGTTAGTGAGTGTACAAGTTAGTTACTTAGTTAATTAATTGGTTGGCTAATTAGTTCATTAGCTAAAGTCAGTTACTTAGTTTGTTAGTTATAGTTAGTTAGTTAGTTATTTAGTTAGTTAGTTAGTTAGCTAGTTAGCTGTTCATTTTGCTAATAGTAAACTCACCGGGTCGATATCCGTGGAGAGTTCGTGCATGTCCTTGTCAGGGTGCATCCCGATCACCGATTCGAACAAGGACTCGTCCCCGTACAGCAAGTGGGGCATGGACGCATACACAGGCGCGTCTGTGATTCGTGTTATTTACAAAGAAAATTATACGAAATCAATTAGAATGATGCTTTCGCATAAAATAATACGAAAAGTATTATGATGTCTTTAAAAATGGATAAGGAATACATTACAGTGTTGTTGGTTTCAAAGACATTATTTTGACAAAAGGAAAACATTTTGAATTAAAAGTAAGTTGAAAATAAGTGTAAGTCAAATCTAATGAAAGATCTGCGTTGACAAGTATGCAAATATGCCAGCATATCATCACGATGTTTAGGATACCATCACTATTGTGTACCCTGATGAAATCGCACTGGGGGTACAGTCATTTACTTAGAGAACCGTTGGGCAGAAACTATATTTGGCTAAAATACGATTCATACACTAATTAAGTTTCCATCTACCTCGCAAAGGAATAATTTGTTAAAGCGCCCTCTGAACAAATACTTTACTTGCAGTTAACACAGGGATTTGCCTCGACAGGATTTTGATATCCTTTGTATATAGATCCCCCACACCCGCTACAACACCATACCAAATGTATCATTTGTATTTATATTTATGCAATTGTATATTGTGTAAACAAATTATGTTTTTTTTAGAGATGTGAAATAAAAGTTGAAATTGAATTGAAAATTTCCCTTTAAACACTTACTGAAGTAGCACTCCGTGGCATTAATGAGCCCTGTAGGGGGGCAGGTCGACTGGTCAGGGGTGCAGAAGTCGATGTTGGTGGGGACGATGGAGGGGTCGGCGAAGAGAGAAGGCTGCACAGCGAAGTGGTAGAGGGGTATCCCTTGGTACTTGCGGGTGGAATCGTACACTACGCCTCCAGATCTAAAATCATTAATTCATCACATAATATAATCATTATAACAATAATTAATGGCAATTACAGGGTACCATTTAAAAACTCCATTTCACGGCAATCACATCAAATACCATCAACAAAATGACAAGGTTACATTTCTAATAGAGTTAATTGGAGACTATATATAATTTTACACTCTGCTATCCCGTTTTATACATTTTTTTGTAATGCGATAATGTGTTTTTTCTAATTAAGTAGTATAACCGATACGGAGTAAAACCAAATTCTAGTTTGAAAGTAGTGACTTTGTTTGCTCATTTTCAATTATTTTTTGTGTGGTTAATTTCCTCTACGTACAATGTATTTTGTTCAACTTTTAAGATTAGGAAAGCGTATTTCCTCCATAACTTCTTTTGTGGTTACAATGATGATTAGCATAATGTTCTATCATGGCCTTCCTATATGTAAATAGTGAGTAATATTGAATGTTATTTTCACATCATAATGGATATCTTAGAAACCTGTTACTGTGTATAATTCTGAGCCATGTTTTACAATGCGCTTCAAATTTGATAATCATATTTTCAAATCATAATGAATATCTTAGAAACCTGTTATATAATTCTGAGCCCAAACATTCACCTATTTTACAATGCGCTTCAAATTTCAGTTTTTTCAAATCATAATGGCTTTCTTATAAACCTGTTGTAAATTGCTAAGCCCAACGTTCGCCCGTTTTTTCTACTCACAATCATGTTTTGGTCCCGTTTTGGTATTAATGCATATGGAAATTAGCCTACCAGAGCTTTAAATGGGCTCTGGAGCGCCAACCAAACGGTGACTGTATAATTTAATTGATACACTGATATGTATATCGTAGACAAGCATTCCTACACTTGTCGGTAAATTTCAAAATTGAGATTTTCAAGCCATGAGAAAGGCCTCATAACAAGCTTTCCTTCTTCAAAACATCGGATATATTTGGGCAAAGATATGGTTGTTTCAATTTTACAAACATAAATCTTTAACATAAATTATGTGAACTTAAAATACCAATTTCTTTAAAACATGAATTACCAACAAGTGCAGGGTCTCAAATGGTTCACTGCAGCACCAGAAGACAAAATACAAAGTACACACAGACAGGCGCGCCGGAAGCAGTTTTGGATTGGGGGGGCAAAACCCTAAGGGGGCTCACGATTTATGTGTTTAGGGGCTCATGCCCAACCACACTCACAGAGTTGCCAACTTTGAGCCAGAGGTGAGAGTGAGACATTGCGAGGATAAAGCGACCAAGCCCGAGGGAGCGAAGTGACTGAGCGGAGTCCCCCCTCCCACGGTAGGGAGCTTTTGCATTTTTTGACTTGAAATTGTGCAGTTTTGGTGCATAAAACATGATCCAATAACATAGCTTAGAACCAAAAATGAGTCCCGAGGGAGCGAAGCGACCGAGGGCTGGGGCAGAGCCAGAGGGGGAGGGTTTGGGAGGGGTATCCCCCTCCCACGGGGAAGCTTTTGCATTTATTTACTTGAAATGATGCATTCTGGTGCATACCTACAGTATATAGAGGAAATTCGGGCTTAAGATTAACTGTATCTGGGAAAGCGTGTTATGATTTGATCGACTAGAAATTTTAAATATAGTCGACCGAGGGCTGGGTCAGAGCCAGAGGGGGAGGGTTTGGGAGGGGGTATCCCCCTCCCACAGGAAAAATTTTGCATTTATATACTTGAAATGGTGCAATTTGGTGCATAAAAACATAAACCATATGCCACGTTATGTATGATCCAACAACATAGCTTACAGCCAAAAATGAGTCCCGAGGGAGCGAAGCGACGGCGAGGGGTGGGTCAGAGCCAGAGGGGGAGGGACGGGAAGGGGGTTTCCCCCTCCCACGGGGAAAATTTTGCATTTATATACTTGAAATGGTGCAGTTTTGGTGCATAAAAACATAAACCATATGCCACATTGATCCAACAACATAGCTTACAGTCAAAAATGAGTCCCGAGGGAGCGAAGCGACCGAGGGCTGGGGCAGAGCCATAGGGGGATGGTTTGGGAGGTGGTATCCCCCTCCCACGGGGAAGATTTTGCATTCATATACTTGAAATGGTGCAATTTGGTGCACGTCACACAAACAGGAACTACGTGGACCGGTACAGAAAAATCCACCCCAGACGTACCATACGCAAGTTACACAACAAACTGAGATAATTTGTTTGCGCGCGAAGCGCGCAGCGAAAACGTTAAATGGATGTATAACTTAGTTTTTAAATGTTAGAATTAACAAGTATTGACTGATACATTTAATTTTTTTCTTTTCCTTTTTCTTTCTTTCTTTCTTTCTTTTTTGTTGTTGTTGAGGGGGGGGGCTTTTTTAGGGGGCAAAAACGCGTTTTGCCCCCCCACTTTTTGGATTGGGGGGGCGGCCGCCCCCCCTGCCCCCCCCCCCCCCCCCACTTCCGGCGCCTATGCACACAGACAATGAGGTGTACAAGTACCTCAAAACAAATTATAATTTGCACTTTGTTTTTAGCGATGGGCATACCTGCAAATGTATGTACTGAATACGAACAGTTCTTCGTCCTTAGAGAGGAAAGGGTGAAATATAGACCCATCTGAAAAAAAGTCACATTAAATGATAATGAAATACCAGGTTTGTGTCGTTTTATATTGGATAAAGCGATTAATTGATACAATGATATGTATGCACTGTATAGAGAAGCATTCTGACATAACTGTTTTATAATAAGTTTGTAATTCTTTACTGTGAAAATGTATCACTCACGTACAACTTAAACACTGTAATATAACATATTTGCTGCGCAAAGAATTAACGCAAATTAACGATTAAAGAATACACATTATATACGACTTTCACATAATATAATAGCAGAGTTCGTTCTGTGTGTTGAGAAATAATCTAACCTATACTTTTAGTCCAAAACCATAACAATATAAATAACTTTGTGCTCTATAACGCGATGTAAAATTCCTTTACAAAGAACGAACAAATACAATGAAACTAACCCGTTCCATTGAGGGTGTTGGCATAGTCCGTGGTCCAGTAAGGCAGAAGCCTCTGTTGGTTCCACATGTCCATCCTGTTGAGATCCTTCAGATCAGTCTCGCCCGTGTACACTGACCACAGGCCATCGTCTGTGTCGTTGAACTGAGGACATTGGAATGATATAAAGGAGTTACGAAGAATGAGAGGGAGGAGAAGAAGATGGCCAATAATAAAATAAGTATTATTAAACTAGAATCCTCTCTCGGCTCTCATGTCCATGTTGAGATCCTTCGGGTCAGTCTCATCCGTGTACACTGACCACAGACCGTCGTCTGTATCGTTGAACTATATAAGAAGATGGTCAAGATGCATATAAAAGGGGACAAGGGTGGTGAAGTAGAAGGCGGAGGTGGAGGAGGAGGAGAAGAGCGATTATGAAATATGTATTAAACTAGAAGCCTCTCTCGGCTCTCATGTCCATGTTGAGATCATTCATGTCAGTCTCGCCCGTGTACACTGACCACATACCACCGTCTGTATTGTTGAACTATATACGATGTAGAAATATTTCAGAATCATAATGAGGAGGTGGAAAAGGAAGCCCAATAATTACAATAACAATACCAAGGATAATAAAAAGATGGGTAAAGGACAAAGGAGAATATCGTCAAGGCAAAGAAGACAGGGAACATTAAAGATAAGCGGCTTAAACGTAAACTAGAAGTTTCTCTTGATTGCAAGTTATGCATGTTTCTTCCGGTCAATCTCGCCCGTTTTCACAGACCATAGACAAGTATGTATCGTTAGAAGATAATAATCAATTGATTTAGTTACGGTCTTTGTTTTTGTTATTCTAGCAAAAGATGATGCACAAATTGATACACAGCGCAACAAACATAATACAAAATTATGATTAAAAATACAGAACTACAACATACACAGACAATAGATCAACATAGTACGCAGGCACTTATCTCCAAATAGTGAACAGATGATCAAGAACTTATAATTTCGTAAACAGGTGGGATTTTAGTTATAATTTAAAACAAATGAAGGTGATAATTCATCGAACATATTATTTAGTATAGGACTATTCCTAAATGTATGGGGGCACGTGCTCCAGGCCCCCTCCCCTTTAGCATTAGCTTTGAACCTGGTACTAAGAATAACCAGAAGAAAATATATTCAAACTTTGAATGATGTTGAAGAAAAGGGGGTGAAAATGAAGGAAACCGATTAAAAATGAAACTAAAAATGCTACTTACAAAATTAAGAACCCCGAATTTAGTTGAAGGGATGACATCTTCTCCGAGGATCTCCTGCGCCAGTTCTAGGTATTTGTCCGAGTACCCTTCCAGCAGATCTTCCACGGTCAGATTTAGGACCACTTCGGCCTCAGAAAGCTCGTGTATCAGCCTCCAGGCATCCTGGACCGAGTCTGGTGTGCTTTTCAGCAAGCTAGCTACCGTCTAAAAGCGAAAAGGGGAGTTGAATTGTACTATAATTACCAGGGAACTGACATTGTGATGCGCTTAGCGATGTAACAGTTAATGTTAAATATCAGGCGTTATATAAAATTAAATATATTCACGTAAGTTCAATGTTTGTTCACACCTCTTTAAAAACAACAACATCGATTACAAGGGTAACATGCATGTTTTACAAAAAGATTAATAGGCCTAGTCATGCTATAATTGTGTTTGAAATGGCGGTGGATGTTGGGGATCTTCAAAGGATATTCAACTCCTGTCGAGGTAAATCCCTTTAAGGGATCTAGTAACTTTGTTGAGATGTGCAAAAACTGATGAATGGTTGATGCAATGTATACTGTTGTTATCTCATATGTCCTCAGGGTATTGTGTGAAAATTTCAGGTCAAATGGACAATGTATGGCCAAGTAATGAGCGAAAATGCAAAGTGATATTGGGTGATATTCACCAACTCACTGCATTCACTTTGTACAGGGATGAAAATCTCGCCCGGAGATTTTCTTATCTAAATACTTCAATCATACATATCTTTGTAATGAAAGGGAAATTTGAAAAACCGAAAGCTGTCCCATGATTTTATTGTTAATACGAATACAACAAGGTATAAAGGAACCGCTAGAATTACAATTTTATTTTGAGGATTTGGACAATGTTACTAAGTCCCTTTAAATAACTGCAATAAAGAAAACCAAAACAATGATACATGGATTTGGATGAATGTTTGTATTTGCCACCCCCCCCCCCCCCCCTCCCCCCCCCCCCCCCCGGCCCCCCTCGTCACCCTTCAGGACCACTTCACACTTAGAAAGCTCAAGTATATGCTGGACTAGATCTCGGGTGCTATTCCACAAGTAAGCTCTACAGTCTGAAAACGAAACCAGCAAAATATATTACATTGAAAGAATTGACTTAACATACGAAAGAAAGCTTATAAGGGAGAGAGGATGGTGTATTATTGAGCGAGTTATATTATTTTAGACATTTGAAAGTTATACTTTTAAAAGGTTAGGCGCAATTTGAACCGAAACTGCATTTATAGTTTATACTATATGACTTCAAAAGAAAATTGTCTTTATAATTATAATCATAATCATAATTATACTTACAAAGACAGGTGCATTGATTGTGTAGAATGTATCAGAAAGAGGTCCGACCGACAGTTCGGGTTTGAAGAAAAATGTTTTATAGTTTCTGAAGCTCACTGTTCCGTTCGGGTGATTCGTAATGTTGAATTTTGGACGATATTCCCTTGGAATGATAACGAATAAAAGAAAGTTGCAAAACACCATGAAATAGAGTACCTGAAGCTGATTGGTCCCTTTGGGTAATGTTATTCTGATAAAACCTGGATGCGTCATACTGAGTCTCTCTAAATAACGAAATATTATTAATTGATTGGGCACTATATTTATTTATTTATCTCCAACTTTCGTTATCTGTTTCTATTAACAAGAACTTTCCAACTTGGTAAAAAAAAGTTGACAAACTAATAGACTTATAAATGTACAAACAAGCAAATTAACTAACAAACACACAAACAAACAAACAAGCAAAAAAACAAACAAACAAATGCAAGTAAACAAATAAATAAATAAACAATCAAACAAAATGACAAATACGCAAACAACAAACAAGCGCAAAGGCCATTAAACGAATTTAAAAAATATGTCTTACCTGTAAGAATAAGGCCCGATTTCGTCCAACCTAGCCGGTCCTCCGGCCAGGAACTCCTGAGGGTTGGTCAGGTTCCAGATCCAGAACTGCATGTAGACCGGGATCGGGATGTCCCTCCAGACATCGAAGGCTAAGGAACCAGGAACTAAGACCCCTTCCTGGGTACATTCAAAGTGAAGCAAGTTAAAGTATATAATATCTATATATATCCGCAAGATAACATATTTTTTCTTGTTTCTACCAAGACGTCTCTTCACACCACGAAGGTCTGGGTACACATTGAACATTATTAATAACATTATACAGTCAATCCTGTGTGTAATGACCACCAAAAGGAGATAACAATAAAAGCGGCCATTGTAGACAAGTGGCCACTAAAGAAAGGTTCCATAACAATGCTTTCCTCTGCAGGGGATCACATTTGTTTGGCTGCTATAGACAGGTGACCAATAAGGCAGATTTCAATGTAGTAGTATATCTTCCAAGACGTCCATCCAAACATCGAACGCCAATGAACCAGGGACCAACATTTCTTCCTGAGTAGGCCTACATTAAAATTGAGTAATTACAATTAGAAATAGTATATCTGCGAGAACAGCTTCTATTTTGGGGGGTTTGTAGATTCGAGTTCTTATAAAACAAACTTACGATTACGAAAATTACTCATCTTTTCGTTTGAATGACGTATATACCCCATACTAAAGGAAAGTGCGTTGCATTAAACAAATTTTAAAAAATCGACCCTAAAAAGATAAATTCAGCAACAAATTTATTTCATCCTATATGCACGAAATATTCTAGTTATCAATCTTTATTTTTAAAAAAGTAATCTTTTAAGTACACCATCACTACCACAATTAGGTTTCTAACCAATAATCACCACCACTCCACCACGACCAATATTATTGCCACCATATTACATGTATTAATGATAATCAGGAATGAGAGGGGAACATGAGAAGTGCAGAACTATTGAACGAAAGTTGAACGTATTCATTACTGTAAAATACATTAATACGTCATAGAAAAGTTTATTCATACAAAGAAATACAAGATATTTTATTTTAATTTGTACATACCTTTTCCATTAGGGTCACGACGACAAACGTTGATAACGGAATAGAAATGATGCCAATACTAAGCATGATACTCCCGGTCACCGCTAGGCAGATTAACTTCTTCGATGAAACCGTCATCGTGTCGATCACCACCGATATCAACGACTACCAAAACACAGAAGCCCACCGATGTCAACGACCTCCACACCACAGAAGATGATAACTACGAAGTTGATAATGTCTACGACGATGATGACCAAGGCTAGCTAAAACGCAGAATGTTGTGTCAGAGATATCGTTTCAGGCTGATCACGCTGTTAGGTCCACATCGATATCTCTAAAGATGGAAATTCATAATGTTTCAATTTATGATTAAATAAATTAACAGTAATTTGTTTTTCTTACGATTTTACTTTATTTCAGTTATTCCTGTGGATATAGGTTCTTTGAAATGTCAATCAGATTCGATCGAATAAAATGTATATCAATTAAATGCTAACCATAACCATAACCATAACCCTATCGATCGATCGCAATAACGCTGAACAGTACCTATACATGGAGGAATGTCTCATCATCAGCAAAACGCGTCAGTTATGTGTTACCTCATGGTACTCTGTGCGGAAGGTAAACACTCTGTGCACTGTTTTTTTTATCAGACTAGATGATTATATATTTTTGCGGAGCGTGATGTACGTTCGGTCGAGGTCGTTCGTCAATGGCATGTCTAGGGAAACACCAGACAGGAGCAACGAGAGGCACCAGCGTACCCAGGATTTGTTCAAGGGAGGGGGGGGGGGGGGGGGGGTCCGTCAAAAATTGTCGAGGCCGAGACCGAGACTACTTGTTAATTTATGTTCTCAGGGGCCGAGACCATTGGTTATGATGGTCGAGACCGCTAAAAAGTGGACTCGAAACCCGTTAAAAGTGGTAACGGGGGGGGGGGGGGGAGTTTGAACACCCCCTTTGTGTCAAAAACAGTCATTTTTTCGTAAAAGGGAGGGGGGTGAACCCCCCTGGGTACGCCTATGACGAGAGGGTATCATCAACCCCCATAACAAAAAAAATACACAGGGGGCAGAAGTTACCCATATAGGAGGGGTGGAGGTAGCTAGGAGGGGTAGGGTTCAGATCAATTCAGTTTATTCATTTAAGACAGAATTAAACTGAACTGAAATTAACTGAATCCCCACACCTCCTAGCTACGCCACTAGTTCAAACTTAATTGAGATTAGAAGATTATCAACAACCTTGAGAATCATGATCGTTATACACGTTCAATGGTGTAACCAGAACGTGATAAATGGGAGGGAACGCATTGGATCTGAAACGTGGGGGGGGGGGGGGGCAACCTTGATAGCCTGGAGTAACTGGTAGCTGACAATCGGTTGGGAGGGGGGGGGGGTCGCATTGGATGCCAAATGAGGGGGCAATGTACGTTGGGGTGTGAGGATCTCAATGTGATATAGACTTCAGTGTTAGGATTAATTGGTTTCTATTTTAGGCCTTCATCGACGCGGGGGCTGGGGACGTCGCCCCATGCACATGATGCATGCTGGCTACATTACTGTCACGTGACTACCGAACATCTAACTCATATATAAGGACCAAAACAGCGTGTCTAAACTGTATGCTTATATAATTACACCCTACACATTTAAATCAACATACATGACATAAGGAATTGGAATACGTATCGTATGTTGTAAAACAGAAACGTGATCTAGTAGAATATCAACAATCACAGTTGGACTTTGATTGAGATTGTTGTCTTGTCACGCGGTATCTGAACTTCTTACATGCATTTCAGGGCCAACAATCTTCATCTTAGTATGCTAATCAGCACCCTGGATAATCAATTAATCAAAAGAATATGAATACATAATGAACTATTATATTGACACTTTGATCCGAAGTTTATCAATTACCAATATTTAATTTGGAATTTGCGATAGAAATCTGTCTTGTCACTGTAAACGAAACAATCTGGGTCAGCATTATTTCTGAACATTATACCGAGTGCGAATTACCCCTCTGACAAAATTACATCAAATTGACTAATATTTGCATTAAAAATTTCAAATAATGTAGTGGTAATTCACACCGTTAAGTTTACAAATTGTAAAGAAACATTTTGTCGTCAGCAAGACATTTTTTTCATTTGTGATAATAATAATGAACAATTTAAACTAATAAGTAAATTGCATTGATCAATAGTAAACATGGGTATAATGAAAACAATCGTTACCTTAATTTCAACATTATTGGATAACATGGATTTGGGAAGTCGGCTTCTACAATAGTACTCACATTTTTAGAAATAATACAGCCCATATTAATAACAAAATAATAAGTTATGGTCCATTCTAAGTCTAGATCTCAGATGACAAAACTTATTATGCTACTATAGAATCTTTTAGTTAGGTCAACTTTGCTGGTAATAATAAACGCTTCACCAGATAACAATAATATAACATAAGTGACTAAGAAAACCTTGTTTTGCTTAGCCCTATTATATTATATAGCATTACAAATATTATAAAGACGTATAATTTAACTAAAATGGTGCAGATTTATGATTATGGGCCCTGGTTATGAAGAACAATTTTTTTATCAATTGTTCAACAGAGCTGAATAAATATGATTCTTTGTAATCATTCAAGCACCGTTTAATTATCTAAGTCACGCAATACTGATCTTTGAACAATGCTGACGAATACTTACCTAATCCATGTTCTTGGAGCGAAGCAAGCTGGAATATACTGGACCAAAGCACATATAAACACGTGCTATTATCTCAGCATTTTAATTGACGACTTCGGTCTTCTTCAAATCCGAATAAGTTCCCATTTTCTTGACATGTCCCTTTCATTGTTGTTAAACCATTTGATGCAGAATAATTCAATGCCCGTATGGCCAAAATATCATTCCAATTACACAAATGTTATGGCACACTCCTCCACAGTTAAGAGACATTATTATCATTACATTACGTGTATGGTTCCATTGCCGTTAGTACATAACATACTAAATCTCGAGATAACCTAAGTACATAGTCTTGTTTATTACCAACGTCTATTACTCAATCAACACGACTTGAGTAAGTTTAATTGGCTGGCATGAATGAATACAAAAACAAATCCAATATTTCTGGGGAGTAAATACAATTATTGTAATTGTATTTTTTTACTTTTGTTTTTACTTTTTTTTACTTTGAAAGTAAAGATATTTAGTTTGTGATGTATTTATTTATTTTATCTATTTATTTGTTTTATTTATTTTATACTTCAGGGTAGGCCTGTTCAGTTATGCAAAACTGCTTTACAAAGGCGCCCTGCAGTTTAACTTGCATGTTGAAAAACAAAATATCTAAACATATATACATTACATTATAACAATTCAAAACAAACATAAATGATGGGGAGAGTGATACTTTGAAAGTTAAGATTTTAGAGTTGTGGTCGCCTTGTTCCTTAATTCACACTCAATATTTTCACAAGCAACTAATATAGGTTTTCTCGGCCAATTTCGTAAGCTTCTCATTCGTTTTGATAAGCGTGTCATTCAATTTCGCGAAATTGAGCTGAAGGCTTGCAATTGTGGTTCAAAATTGCATTTTGTTCATACGATTTAGCTCTTCGGTCAAGTGATTTACCACTTTTAGCATTCAATTAAAAAAAACACGCTATTTGCATTCAATTTCGCCAACGGATTTCACGGAAGGCGGTATTACGTAATCACGAATTTTCTCGCTTTAAATTGAATGACAATTGTACGAAATAGAAACACGTTTTAAATCGAATGCAAACAAAATGTTTTCGAATGATCGTTATATTAATTCGAATGCTAAACAACGAATTTGAACTGGAAAATACAGCTGCGGTGATAAAATCGGCGAAATTGAATGCACACAAAATGAATTCGTGTGGCCAACTTACGAAATTGACCGAGAAATCCTATAATAAGGTAGCAGACAATATTTAAGCTTGCATATTTGGGGGCAAGCTTCTGTACGTATAAAATATATTTTGCAATCTACCATTGAAAATTGTCATGAAATATGTAAATCGAGTGTGAATGTTATGCAACAAGAGCACATTCAACAGAATTTACACTTTTCAAAAAGAATTATATGTTAGTATCGAGGTGTCACGATTTTCGAAGCATAAAATGCATTTTAAAAAGCTGCGAGTCGCAACTATAGAATAGATTGGATATATACTACTACATTATATAAACCCAGGTCTGTTTGATTTAAAGTGCTATGTAATCAAAATTCGTAACCGGTTACGAGAACAATTGACTTCCTTTAAATGAGGTTATAAATATTATTATCTGGGTGTCACTGGCAGATTAGATTATGACCTTTTAAGCTATTATTCAGAGATTATGATATCATAAGTTATGTTTGCATTATATGGACGCGTAGTTTGGATAATTGAAAAGGTCAACAGATGATAACGCAGATCAAATTTCAATATGAATATTTCAATGTTCACACACCTGACTGTAATTTCGCATGCCCTTACTTTTTATTATTTAGAAAAAGAGAAATGTGTCAATCAGGCCCCCTCAAATTCAGAAAGGTCCACTTTGTATCGGTCTTGGCCATCTAAACCAGCGACGACCCCCCCCCCCCCCCCCCCCCCCCTCTTACACAACTAAACCGGTGGCCTCGGTCCCGTTTTTGTAAATTACGCACTCCCCTCGATCCCCTCCTGACAAAAATCATTGCTACGGGCCTGTCAATACATAATCAACCAAAACACTATTGTTTTTCCCACCTGCAAGAAAGATTTAGGCCCAATTCAGATTAGGACATTCAATGCATAGCTTACAGTGGCAGGATGGAGTGACTGCATTGCATAATAGCTCTTTGATCTTACTAAGCCGTATTCAATCATGTCCAATCATGGGAGTAGGGGAAGGGTTTTCTCAGAGGGGTTGAGGTGCTTAGCCCGAATAATTTTCCTTCCCGACTTTTTTCCTGACAAGCAAACAAACCCAAAACAAAAAGAAAGGTCCTCGGTTTAATTGTAATGCCCGAAAATAATATGTTTTTGATGGCTTAGTCCGAAAATAACACGATTTTGCCCTAGTATGAAACGGTTTTGCCCGAAAATAAGATGACTTTGCCTGAGTTTAACATGAGTTTGTCCAAATATGACATGATTTGCCTGAATGTAAAGTTTTACCCAAATATGACAAGGAATTTGACTTAGTTTTGCTGGAATTACGGTGTTTTCTGCCTGAATATGGCCGTTTTCAAAACTCCGGGGGGGGGGGGGGGCTTCAGTCCCCTAGCCCCCCCCCCCCCCCACCCCCCTCTAACGCCTATCTGTCTAATGTGTATGTATAAGCCTTGCCTGTTAACTGGGATTCAGACAGTATTGACTGTACTGAATCGCTTTTCTAAGGGAGTGTTTTTGTTATAGATAGTAACAGTGGCCATATTCATAAAACCCCGATAAGCTAGTTGGTTGATCAAATTACGATTTCGATGTCCGCTAGGCTTAACTGGTATTCACAAAAGGCCGATAGGCTAAATTCACTATCGTAGTCAAGGCCTGGCCTAGCATGACAACCCATCTGTCTAAATTCCACAATCATTTGGTATTACACGACATTGTTAGTCGAAATGCGAACAATTACAACAATAGATCTGCGGTGCCGACTAAATGCATTTAAATCTATTTATGCGGGACGTTCTGAATAGAGCTTTGTTGGACTTACAACAAAGGCGTGAAGTTGAATGACGACCTAACACCCAGCTAATTTTTTCTTATTCACCAAAGCCAGATAGGACAAATTTTAGCGACACTGGACCAAAAATTTAGAGGTACTCTGATGTACCTCTAAATTGCTATAGCAAGTAACAATCTGCCCGGTTTTTGTGTGTATATGCGTGTGGCGCGATCGTGAACATGGCAAGGAGAATATTCGAATAAGGGATATTAGAGTTTTTTATGATAGCGTGATGTTAGTTCAAAATAGTTCCCCAAGTAACATACTTTTCCGTGTTTGTCCTAGCATCCTTGTACTTCAGTAATAACATCTTTTATCAGCTTCAATTACATGTTTTTATCTGGAGAATAATTTGCCTTTATTTGTCCTTGTTGTGACATATTAACTTACTTTTGCAGTTCGGATTGATTTTATTTGATTTCAATTCTGTTTTGATGAATCTTTATATACAGACTGTCCCAGAAAAAACGAAACCGGGTTTCATGGCAGAAATGTTCTGTCATAATGAATAATTTCTTTGATGATATATATATGTCTGAAAAGCTCTGTGTCTCTTCTTTCATTTGATGTACAACTTATGGCACATAATTTACGCAAGACTGAATTAGAACAATGGAAAGAGGTGTTACCAAAATTCGATTTGCGCGCAGAAATTGCAAGTTTGGGTGAGGTTTTGGGGTGAGTTTTAACCGTAGTAAACGTACTTATTTTGAGAAAAGACAAACACCTCATAAAAATACATAATTTTATCTTTTATATGACACCTCATGATTAAAAAATAAATGATTTATGCCAGAGAACGAGTACAATGAAATCATGCTTGATTCCAGCCCAAATGGGTAATTTTCCTGATCTAGCCTGTTTCTCATGGTTTCCCTGATCCCCATGTTTGTATAAATTCACTCATGCATCAAATTCCATTGTCAGGAAAGGTGAGCGACTTCTTACTCAACTTTCACTCATTTGGGCAGAAATCAGGCATGGTTTCATTGTACTCGTTCTCTGGCATAAATCATTAATTTTTTTAGCATGAGGTGTCATGTAAAAGATACAAATATAAACTTTCATGTGGTGTTTGTCCTTTTTTTAAATAAGTACGTTTACAACCCTTAAAACTCACCCAAACTTAAAATGTATGCGTGCAAATGGAATATTGGTAACACCACTTTCCATTGTTCTAATTCAGTCATGCTTGAATTATGTGCCATAAGTTGTACATCAAATGAAAGAAGAGACACAGAGCTTTTCAGACATATATATATCATCAAGGAAATTATTCATTATGACAGAAAATTTCTGCCATGAAACCCGGTTTCGTTTTATCTGAGACACGGTGTATAATACTATTTAATGCAATTTCGTTTCTGTTTTCACTGCAATTGAATAGTTTCCCTTGTCATGTTATCATATTATAAGCGTGGCGGAGCTTGATCGTAATGAGGAGGGAGATGTATTTGGTTTTACTTCATTAGGGTGGCTATGAAAACATGTGCTTACGCGTGATCCCCCCCCCCCCCCCCCCCGAAAAAAACCATAATTCCTACTCGCGCTCATATCTACAGTAACACGCTTACATTTAGGAATTATAGCAAGCTTTTTGTTTTAGACACAAGTTACCGCCCCCCCCCCCCCCCCCCCGTTTACCCCAGATAAGACAATTATGTTCTACTAACCCCCCCCCCCCCCCCCCCCTTACTGTATCACGTTGTAGAACACATAACAAACTCAATAAGACGCTTTTTATGATTGGAACAATAAGGAACAATTCGTTCATTTACACGTTCAAGTAAACTGCGCTTTTATGCGATGTCAAACAAACATGCAACAGATGGAATGTTACCATGACAGCCACGATGAATAAATTAGATCATCCGTGTTGTTAGCTTGTTATCGGTATGGTTAGCAGTGCTTCTTGAATTACGATTTAGCAACCCGCTACGAAGATTTTAAATGGCTATTGTATTACAGGGCTTATACGCTCGTTGATTGGTCGATATGGTAAGGGCATAGACAGCGTGCAAAATCTACACACATTACTAAATACATTTCCATGCACGTGTGTGTTGTGCACTGGTTTGTGAAAACAAAGGTGATCACCCAAGCGAGTTTTGTGAGTTCCCCGCGAGTTATCGTCCAAAGTGGCATTTTGGCAAGGAGATAAGGCCTAGCTGACAGATAAGCTATCGGGCTTTTATGAATATGGCCACAGAATCATAGGCGAATATAGGAGGTGGGAGGGGGTGGGGTGTTCGAGGCTGCTGCAGCAGAGCCGTATGCTGCAGCCCCCTGAAGTTTTGGTAACGTCATATTTGGACGAAATGCACCCAATATTCGGGCAACAGCATGTCATGTTCAGGCAAACTTATATCCTTTTCGACACGGGCGTAGACATGTCATTGATACCCATTCAACTGGGGGGGGGGGGGGGGGGGGGGGGTGATATATTCATTCATCCCCCCCCCCCCCCCAGTTGAATGGGTATTACGTAAGTCGCTACGCCCGTGGTTTTCGAGCAAACTCAAATCATATTCGGATAATACGCATGTTAATTGTATTCGGTGGTTGATAAGCCTCTATTCAGGAATGAAATAACTCAGCACAAAAACATGTAATGGGGCAGACTAGCTGGACCCTACATGTACGAAGTGACATAGTGAAGGACTGAACTGGTGAAATGTTGGGATCATGAGGTTAAAGGTCAAAGGTCACAATGATAATTTGATATTTCAAAAGACTAACTGTTGGCATATCTTGACAATAATTTGACAAAGCAGGCTCTGACTAACACAACATTTGACAAATGTGCATGCATGCATGCCCCTTGAGGAATATAGCCTATCATATAACTTTATTTTGAGGTCAAAGTTCAAAGGGTATGGGATGCTTATCGGCTTCCTCTCTTCATAGGGTTTGCCGAGAAATATCGGAAGAGGGAAAATTATAGCCATATGTAATGGTTACTATGGAAATAAGGTACCAATCTGGTAAATGCAGCTAGGGAAAGCTGGAAATTTGATTTAACGAGCACTTTTTTTCTGTTATTGTTTCATTGTTTTTATCATCCTTTTATTTGTAATAGACAATTTTGATTTATATAACGTCTTATATAAAATCGTCAACTCTTAGGTGCTCTACAACTTTATTTGTTTTGTTTACCTCAGTTACCGAAAGCATGGCCACTGTCTCTCTGACTCTGAGCTTGAATCGGATTTCTCAACTTTCCCTGGTCTTGACTCACACACTCACATACAATATGGGGCACACTCTGTTTTTATTCATTTCTTTATCTCCAAATATTTGTGGGGTGTATACGTACCAGTGGCGGATATACGGGGGGTGGTGGAGGTGGCTTCTGCTTCCTCTTTTTGTTTGTGCTTGCTTGACTTGAGTATTTTTAATTAAAGGAGTCGAAATTGTATCATTATTTAGATGTACACTATCTACATTACTATAAAGGGTTGTCCATTTTATTCAAGCTTTTGCTTTTCGGGCTTCCCATATTTCCAGACTATGTATAATACCAAACCTACTCCATCATACTTACGGAATTATGTCATATTTTATTTATTTTGCATTTTATTTTTTTGTAATTTGATATTATTTTATATATTGGAAATCAAATTGAAATTGATGATTTGTGTGTGTGCGTGTGTGTGTTCGATTGTCTGATTTTATATTGTCAATCTATTGTGGATTGTGCCTCCTGTGCCCCCAGTGCCCATCGCTGCCAACAGACAAACATCATGAAAATTTAAGTTGTTTTCGCCTTAATAAATATAAAATGGCATCGATTTTAGAATATGGCCGATATTGCTAACATGAGCGTTTCCGCAGTGACTCAATCTGAAGATTTAAGTAAAATGTTGTAGTCAATACAATTGTCAAATTTGGTACTTTTACTCTAAAATGCACGATCGATCATTTAATGCCACTATAGAGAGTTTGGTGGGCATTGAAAGGTTCTATTACCAGCTCGCTGTGGCAAAGTGGTGTTAGTGATGATTTTCAACGCTGGCGACCCGAGTACGAGTCCCGATCGACGCAGTTTCTCCGTGCATTTATTTGATTACAAGTATTTATTGCCTGCTAACCAATCTTTCTTTCCAATTAGCTTCATTGATCCAGAGAGTAGTACTCGCTCGCAGCAGCAACAGCAGCAGCAACAACAACAACAACAACTTTTGCAGAACAGACAACCTTTTTATCAACAGCTAGAGCAAGAGCTACAGCAAAAGCAACAGCAACATCTGGGCATCCACCCTCCGAGCTTGCCAGCGAGCTGGGGCTGCTAGCATCTCTTGGGCATTCCACCCTCCGAGCTTGCAGCAGCCTGGGGCTGCTAGCATCTCGTGGGCATCCACCCTCCGAGCTTACCAGCAGCCTGGGGCTGCTAGCATCTCTTGGACATCCACCCTCCGAGCTTGCCAGCAGCCTGGGGCTGCTTGCATCTCTTGGGCATCCACCCTCCGAGCTTGTCAGCAGCCTGGGGGCTGCTAGACATCTCTTGGCATCCACCCTCCGAGCTTGCCAGCAGCCTGGGGCTGCTAGCATCTCTTGGGCATCCACCCTCCGAGCCTGCCAGCAGCCTGGGGCTGCTAGCATCTCTTGGGCATCCACCCTCCGAGCTTACCCAGCAGCCTGGGGGCTGCTAGCATCTCTTGGGCATCCACCCTCCGAGCTTACCAGCAGCCTGGGGGCTGCTAGCATCTCTTGGCATCCCACCCTCCGAGCTTGCCAGCAGCCTGCTGGGGGCTGCTAGCATCTCTTGGGCATCCACCCTCCGAGCTTGTCAGCAGCCTGGGGCTGCTAGCATCTCTTGGGCATCCACCCTCCGAGCTTACCAGCAGCCTGGGGGCTGCTAGCACTCTTGGGCATCCACCCTCCGAGCTTGCCAGCAGCCTGGGGGCTGCTAGCATCTCTTGGGCAATCCACCCTCCGAGGTTGCCAGCAGCCTGGGGGCTGCTAGCATCTCTTGGAATCCACCCTCCGAGCTTGCCAGCAGCCTGGAGGCTGGCTAGCATCTCTTGGCATCCACCCTCCGAGCTTGCCAGCAGCCTGGGGGCTGCTAGCATCTCTTGGGCATCCACCCTCCGAGCTTGCCAGCAGCCTGGGGACTGCTAGCATCTCTTGGGCATCCACCCTCCGAGCTTGCCAGCAGCCTGGGGACTGCTAGCATCTCTTGGGCATCCACCCTCCGAGCTTGCCAGCAGCCTTGGGGCTGCTGCATCTCTTGGGCATCCACCCTCCGAGCTTGCCAGCAGCCTGGGGGCTGCTAGCATCTCTTGGGCATCCCGACCCTCCGAGCTTGCCAGCAGCCTTGGGCTGCTAGCATCTCTTGGGCATCCTCCCTCCGAGCATGGGGGCTGCTAGCATCTCTTGGGCATCCACCCTCCGAGCTTGCCAAGCAGCCTGGGGGCTGCTAGCATCTCTTGGGCATCCACCCATGGATACCATACAACTAGCCCTAACTATAAGCTTAACAAGCCTGTATGGCGGCTCTCGCGCGGCCGCACGCGCCGTCCGCAGCGGACTGAGCGTGGGGCGTGAGCGCGGCCGCACGCGCCGTCCGCAGCGGGACTGAGCCTGGGGCGTGAGCGCGGCCGCACGCGCCGTCCGCAGCGGCGGACTGAGCCTGGCGGCTCTCGCGCGGCTATCGTGCAGCCGCACGCGCAGTAATTTTAATGTTTTTTCACCTTGTAAATTCACTTGTAGTTTAGCCTTTTGGCTACAAATAGTTGAATAAAAATACCTTGAATTGAATTGACCTGCCAATCCTACAAAAATTATTTTCCAATCAACATTCCTAATTTCAATCAAGTCAAAATATTAAATTATATCTAGCCCAAACCTTTGTACGTATAAGCATTTTAAAAATAAATGTGAATATGTCTCAATCTTATTTGTACAAAAAGAGCATAAATTATTACTAACAAATCCAAACCTAAATAAATGTTCTTTTGTATATAGTGCCCTATGCAATAATTGATATTGAAATTCTCTCAACTTACCCCCCAAAACTGCGCTCTTTAATCTTAAAAATATATTCTTCAATTCTGCATTACTATATATTCAAATTTAGTATGTCCATCCCCATACACAAATTATATTCCTTTTGAAGATTTTAAACTAAATATTCATACACGTGCCTACATTTTAAATCTATTAACATTCCTGTATATCCTGAAACTTTTAATCTAATTTCAAGTGTTCGAATATCTACTTGAATGTAGTCGCTCATAGCTGTACCATCTTTCCATTGAAGAGGCAATGCACCAAAAATATCATGAATCTTTAATAATCTTTCACCTTTTCTTCCCAAGCCTAAAAAGTGAGCAAGAGATCTCAAACTACTATTCAACATTATATCAGACACCTTACTTATACCTCGTTGAAATAAATCTTGATCAAAGATCACTCTATTTCCTAAGCACACATGTCTATTATTAAAAACAATGGGATTCATCTTTTCATTTTCAAAGTGTCTACAATTTTCTATATCTTGCCAAACTTTCAAAATGTCTACATAGAAGGGCGGAACTTCTTTTAAATCCATCTTATGAATATCATAATCACATAAAAACACAAACCTTTCTCCTACTGATCTACAACAATAATCAAAGTAAACCTTCCATCATAAATGCTTATCCCCATACAAAAGACGTTTAAGCCACATTATTCGTTGAGTTTTTACAAAAATTTCAAAATTATTCATTTTAAGTCCTCCAAATTCATAATTCTGATACAAAAATTTTTCTCTTAATTTGATCCTTGCCATTCCACCAAAAAATAACACACACCCACACACACACACACACACACACACACACACACACACACACACACACACACACACACGCGTGCAGCCAGTGAGGGAGAAGAACCATGCATGCATGCAGGACGCTGCCCCCTCCAGGGTCCGTGGGCTCCGCCACTGATAGTGACTCTGCAGGTATCGACAGCAAATAAGTCCTTCTAATCGAAACATTAGAAACTATTATTTCTCGAAGGTCATAAACCTATCAAGTATGGTGTTTAATCAGTTTATAAACAAAGGTCAGCAAACAGACAAATCTAATCATGACTCCTCGTTGGACTTGTACAATCAAGGATTCATGAGATCAGTGCCCTAGCGTGGCCAACACACTTGGGCTGTTATCTAAACACTCAATTTGCCTTTACATTGTCCTTGCCCATGTTTACATTCCTTTGTTTATTCATAGTTTTATTGTTTTTGTTTATTATATTCGTTAGTTAATTAATTAGTTAATTATTTAGTTCGTTAGTAAGTTAGTTACTTAGTCAATTAGTTATAGTTTGTAAGTTAATTAGTTAGTTAGTTAGTTAGTTCGTCAATTAGTCAATAAGTTATTTTGTAAGTTCATTAGTTAGATAGATAGTTAGTCAATTAGTTAGTTAGTTAGTTAGTTAGTTAGTTAGTTAGTTAGTTAGTTAGGAAGTTAATTCGTTAGTTATTTATAGTTAGTGAGTCCATCCCTATATAGCTTCGCAAGGTGGCGGCCCTTAATAAACAAAATTCAGAGCTGTATCTCTGACAAGAATATCTAAAATTGTGTTGGTAAAGCTTAACTCGATCATATGATTTTATTACTATATAATATGTGTCTATAGTTTATATTTAATTCTTCTCATAAATATATTAAATGAAGACATGGAGCCATTTTTAGACAATTGAAAAGAAATTGAATTTTGACTGAAGTTCTCATGAATTTGATCGATTATTTACACGATTATAACTGGAAGTTATGGCAATGATAGAATGTGACGAAATGTCTACATGGCCGAAAAGAAGTGCATCTTAACAATGTAAATTAATGTTACATAACAATATCGTACGTGAAACATTTGTGTTTCACAAAATACTTGACATGGCTTTGATGACTGCACCTCGAGAACTTTATCGTAAGCATACATAAATGATAAGACATTTGTAAGTTGACGGATTTACTGTGTAGATCTATTTAATAACATATGCGCAAACTATATTGAACCTTGTATTTTAAAGTTGACCAGCGCCAAAAAGTATTGGAGCGCAGCACTGTCCCATGTATACGATTGAGTTCATGGGGTGCATGGTTCATCAGGCATTCTGCTTGATATGTTGCACCACAAATTGTCGTACCTGCACAAATTGTCGTAGGCGACAATTTGTGCAAAATGTTGACACCACAAATTGTCGCTTTCTGCACAAATTGTCGTTTGCGACAATTTGTGGAGGCGACGGCGACAATTTGTGCTGGTAGCTGGCACCACAAATTGTCGCCACACCTACGGTCCTGTTCAAAACCATGATGACATACATTTTGGATTAAAATGATCATTCTTGACGAAATTTGGCACACAGATAGCTTGCGACATAATCTACAAGATTACATTGTTATGTTTTTGAAAATAATACAATTTCAATTGATTATTCACATTTATGCTGAAATCCCCTTTTTGTCTGTAAATCGCTAATCACTGAACATTAATATATTTGTTTGCCTAAATCAACTCCTTGCCTAAATTAACCGGTTTAGAACGTTAGAAATTGCGACAGCGCAGATTTTCTTTATGTAGGCTATTTCTTTGTTTTTTGGAATTACTTATTATTTGTTTTTTAGACTTATGTTTTTTTTTTTTCAATGGGAACAATTATTTACCATTTCCATCTAGAATTTGTACACCAAACACACAATTTAGTGATTTTGGGGCCGACGCTCACTTACAAACGGTCACTGCGTGACTTCGGAATAGTATACCCGGTCGTCGCAAATTTGGTCTCAAAAGACTTCAATACCCAAAAAAAACCCATGAAGTCACGCGGCGATACCTGCGTGCGTTGCGGAATTATCACGCGAAAGGTCGAGCCCCCCCCCCCCCCCCCCCGGCTTGGTTGAATACAAATTTCTTTTGACATCGAATACAAAAACATAAACATTTTAATTATTACAAAGACAGCACGAATAAATAAACCATGTATTCACAAACGAAAATACAAAATAGACAAGAAATTAAAAAGGGGACAAATCATTGCCCCCCCCCCCGCCCCCCCCCCCCCCCCCCCCAGCTCACAAACACCCATGAAAGGTACCTAGCTAGAAACTGAAGGAAAAGCAGAAATACAACCGAAAATCACATAAAAACGAATATTAACACATGCTCACACATGGCTTGTTTTTTGTTTTTTTTAAGTTGTCTCGAGGCCAATTTGTAGTGTTCTTTAATGGTCTCGGCCCCCAAAACCAAATAGTCTCGGTCTCGGCCTCGAGATTTGTTGACGGATCTCGGTCTCTGCTTCGTAAAAATCTTCCACCGGTGTCGACGCCGAGGCCGGCCTCGAGTCCACCAACACTGATTATTATTATTATCATCATCATCATCTTTGTAGCTTGAAGACAGCGACTGACGACAATTTGTGCAATATGCGACAATTTGTGGTGTGAGGTTTTACGTGATTTCACAAATTGTCGCCGGGTATGGGGACGGCGAGAGCAACACAAATTGTCGCAAACGACAATTTGTGCAGGAGGCGACAATTTGTGGCGTGAAATTTTGCACAAATTGTCGCCTACGACAATTTGTGCAGGTACGACAATTTGTGGTGCAACACACCATATAAAGGTCCACATATTTCATTGTTCTGGTTATTCTATTGCAATTTCCCAAAATCTTGACTTTCCAATGTAGAAAACCTGCAACAAGGATGAGACATATATACATCAAGAACATAAACGGTGCACTGCATTTAATAAATTAAACTTGCCATGCATGTTTACATAAATTTGGCCGTATTAATTAGTGACTTAATGACGATGTTGTGGCAACATATATACCACAAATATGATTCACAGTGGCTGTCAATATCATTTCCACTGAAAGTATATGCACTCCACAGAATAGCTGTTTAATGATGGAAATGCCAGTGCGGAAAGAAAGAATGGCTCTTTGGGTGATGTGTCTGAGAACGCGCGTTTCCCATTGCCACGTGGAAGTGGTGAATGCGCGATGTTCTCGATGTCGCATTTCCGCGTTCGTCTCTTCGTTCGTTACGGTCGTAATGATCACCATCGTTATCACCGTCTTCACTGTCAGCGCGTATCGCTTTGACGTCGTTTGTAGAAAGGATAACAGTACTGTTTGATTACCATG
This sequence comes from Echinarachnius parma, assembly GCA_037951105.1. Lineage (NCBI taxonomy): Eukaryota > Metazoa > Echinodermata > Echinoidea > Clypeasteroida > Echinarachniidae > Echinarachnius > Echinarachnius parma. Next base: position 11,586 of record JBAMJV010009017.1, on the reverse strand, counting down.
ACGACCACGGCAACGACTTGCGCGGAACCAATGACGTAGAAGGGAACGTCATACGACCCTGTCATATCGTATAAGCTTCCTGCAATTAATACAATGATATAATATGGAACAAAACAGCACATTATCAATATTCTTTCAGCATGACATTTGATGAAACAGAACAGAACAATAGAATAGTTAGACTCTATCCTTGCAATATTGCAAATAGAATAAATCATGGCAACGTCTTAAACTGCCTTTATATGTATTCTATATAATCGCATTGTTACCAATTAACACGCCTCTTATCCAGGACTACAGACTAATCCACCGAACCCCAATTGCTGATCCATTAACTTTATCATTGACTACATGATATTGGCCCCGCTGCAGGAAAAGTTGCAATCGATTTTTAAATTGCAATGAATTGCAAGTCAGAACATAATTTTATGCAAATTTGAGCCAATCAGATTTGCGCATTTAGTCAAATCGGACTTGCAATTAATAGCAACTTTACAATCAAGGGTAACTCTTTCTATAACGATGCCCTTGAGAACTCCAACATTGTCCAACATTGTCCAAGATCAAGCATCCCAAAGACCAGCTAAGACGCGATGTAGCTAAACATGCATAACATTTCGTTTCTTAAATCCATCCAACTTCAGACCAATAATGAAGCTTGATGTATCCTATATACTCAACAAATATTTACCAATGATATTATATCTTATGAATTAAAACGAACATGTTGAACACCTATTATTAGTAATAGACCAATCAAAATCTCCTGTATCCTCACCCATTAACTGTAGACCAATCAGCACGCCGATACCAGAGCAGCCAAATAAGAGTCCGATGGCATTGGCTACTTTCCTATCACCAGCATACTGCCGACATAGGATGGGACACACCGCGTAGAAACTCCCTGTTCCCATTCCTAACAGGCCAGTGAGAAGTAGCTGCGCCCAATATGCCTACATCGGAAATATAAACGAGAAACAGATTGAAAAGCTAGGGCACAAATGTTTCAAACACTACTACCTAGTCTCATTGATGTCCTATTTCAGGGCCACGTTACAGACAGAGTTGCAATCGATCGTAGAGTTGCAATTAAAGGGATAGTACAGTTTTGGTCAATCTGAATTTTAGTAACCAAAACCTGCACCATAACATTACAAACCAATTATAACTCCACCATGCTCGATATAACATAATAAATTACAAACGACTAAGTAAAAAGCCTGTTATCATTTTAGAAAAAGTGTAAGCATTTTTAACAATGTTCAATTAAACCATCGAATTAATGTGGGATCCCACATTTAGTCCGATCGGATATATTCATTGATATTTCAGCTGTTTCTGAACCGATTTAGATCAAATAAAGTATATTCTGTCATTAAAATAGTATGCTCTTTCAAATTTGATACTCAGTTTTTCATTACCTCACATCTTGAAGCGCCCCCTTTACCAAAACTCAACTATCCTTTTTCATGCAATTCAGAAAATATGTACATTTGAACCAATTCGCATAATTATCTTGCGGAGGAGCTGCAGAAATATAAAGATGATTTAACCGGAGGTCATTATTGAAATCCAAAAGTTGGATATAAAACGCAAGTGTTTGCGATGAAAAATATTCGCGGATATGAAAAAAGAGTAAATATTTAATTACTGTTTTCGCGGAGAGGAGACGAAAAGAAAACACATTTTATTACAATGTTCGCGAAATGTAACAAATATGGTACCTTTCCGTGAAGCGCCACAAATTATGTTTTGGTTGTGTACTTAAATTAAGTCTTTAAATTGGGGTATTTTTGTTCATGTGTATTCGAAATGAAACAAATATGGTTATTGTTGTACGCCGATTCGTTTAGTGTTTAAATGGAGGTATAATTCGCTGAAAGTGTTCTTGAAATGCCGCAAATAGAGGGTAATTTTTCACTTCGAGAGCGATCATATTGTTTGAGTATGAAGTGACACCACCGAGGACAAAACCAGGCTAAAAAAAAAAATTGTTGGGATTTGTGATGAGGAGACGTGTTCTGGTAACCAACCTTTGCGACAGGGTTCAGCACAGCTGCCAGGCTGATGACGCTCAAGGTCAGGATGTAGATATTGATTTCACTGATCCGTCCCCACTCGACGATGAGTCCGTTGATGAACCGGAAAGCTGAGCTGCATGCTGCGTACACCGTGATCGACAGACTCGCCTTGATCTTCGGCACTCCGAGATCAAAGACCAGCTTCGACGGGATGTAGAAACGGTACGCGACCACGCAGAGTGCCGTGATCATCGATGTCAGGAGGAGAATGCAGAAATCGACGTTGCGAAGAAGAACGGAGAGATCGAAGAACTCGTTGATTTTCCCGAGACATTGAGTACAGGGTTCACATGAACTCGGTCTTTCAGTTCCACTTTCTACGAACTCGACATCAGCCCCTGATTCGAAAAGCGATCCGAATTCCCCCAAATTACCATTCGTCGTGTCTATGGAACTAAGGAACACTATCTCTGATTCTGCTTTGGGCTTAGATTCCATATTTATCTCAGCTTCGATCTCAAGCTCATTCCCTGATTTCGCAGATGACCCTTCTAGCATTGACTCTGGGTTACTGTCCATCACGGTAAGACCATTACAACCGTCTCCCACGCCTGAACCCATTACAACAGCTTTCGAATTCAAAGAACGTCGTGACGCAGATTGTGACGCCGGGGGTGACGACGACCGTCTCCGTGCCGATGTGATGATCGCAGCCTCCTGGGCGGAAACCCGGAACACCGCCGCGCCTACGAGTACGTTAGCAACGAAGGCGGAGTGGATCAGTATAGCTCCACGCCATCCGTATCTCTCGCACAGGAGCTCGACCACGGGTGACATCGCCACACCTCCCAATGGCATCGCGGCGTTCACCAATCCGTTGGCGATGCCGAAGTGGTGCTTGAAGTAGTATGTGATTTCGACATAACCCGGGATGAATACGATGCCAAAAGCAGATCCTGATAGTACACACAAAAAAAAATCTTAAACTTATATGGTGCAAATTACCATATAACACAAATCTTATACCATAATTATACTTACGTAGATTCCTCTTGATATCATGGGAAAGTTTTTCATTCATGTGTTTTGTCATGAACGTGTATTTATTTATTTGATTCTCACAAGATGTTGTTTGTTTGATAGGTAGGATGGAAACAATTAAATTGGATGTAGCCTATATATACAGGGTGGCCCAGAAATAACGGAACGGGGCACTTCCCAAAATAAAGTAACGAAATGACTGGGTCCATCTGATAGTGTGTCTTTTCAAATGAAAATTGATACCAAGAACATTAATTTTGGTCGTGTAGTTTTTGTTTTAGAGCGCTGTGAGTGACACCATGTCAGGGTTCATTTTTCTTCAATTTTGACTGACCAATTGGCTAAAGAATGACCCGAACGGCTCGTTATAGAATTACGATGCACAATGATGCGGACACCTTTGTTAGTGTGCGTTCGACTGAATAGCCACAGCACCGTAATTCTATGCCGAGCCGTTCATGTCATTCTTTAGCCAATAGGTCAGTCAAAATTGAAGAAAAATGAACCCTGACATAGTGTCACTCACAGCGCTCTAAAACAAAAACTACACAACCAAAATTAATGTTCTTGGTATCAATTTTCATTTGAAAAGACACACTATCCGATGGACCCAGTCATTTCGTTGCTTTATTTTGGGAAGTGCCCCGTTCCGTTATTTATGGGCCACCCTGTATAACACGGTTTCTTTATTGTTTTATTGGGGCAGCGATCGTTATTGTTATCAGTGGAGCAACATTGGATGAAAATATATATAGGTCCCGAGGCAGAAAGAGATACAATCGAATGTAACAATTAATTGTAAGTCAGAAAACAAATCAGATCTGCGCATTCGTAACACATGACCTGACTTACAATTACTTGTAACTTATAATCGATATATCTCTTCCTGCAACGGGGGCCAGATGATACAGAGCTCATCAGGAATGAAAGGACAACGATCATGTTGCTTCAAGACGAAACTTACCTGAGACAATACCAAAGAGGTGCAGTTGCCAAAGCCGTGTTGCAAAGGCAACCAGAAGGAGCGACACACTACAGATCAGGCCGGAAATGAAGAGCACTGTCCTACAGCCGAACCGCTTGCATAAAGCTCCTGCAAAGATTGCTGTTGGGAGTTGATAGAGAGAGGAACGATACCATAATTATTCAGACATCTCATTTTCAGGCCAGTATAATTTGTAAAATTACGTGGATGTTATTGGAACAAAAGGCCCCCCCCCCCCCCCCCCCCCCCACACACCCCGTTTGGCGATTCTTGCCAAGTCCAAGTCTCTCGATCGTCATACAACTTAGATAAAACCTTGGAGTTGAATCTTTAACTTCAAGGTTTTCGTTCGTGTAAAGGTGACGGAAACGTTTCCCCAAATATGTAGTTTTATCATACTTCAGACAGCCATAAGACCTTGTTAGTTTATACGTACTGACATTATGTATTCCTTTCAATTATAATTATGTCAAAGAATTATTAAGGCAGCCCATGCAATATAAAATTCATCGTCAAGGACGCCAATGTAAAGAAAATCTTACTCTTGATCTGGAAAATAAGTTAGATTGTGATGATTATATCCCACTAAATGTGTGTACAATTACTGCATGTAAATATTATTTATCGATACATTTTCTGTCATGTATTGATTCGTGCTGAAATAAAGAAAAAACCTACGAGTGATGTTCGAAGCAGCTCCGAACTCGCTGACGATCATGCTGAGTGATCCCGTTGCAAAGTTGTCGAAGTCCTCTTTCCACGTCACCAAGTAGATGGGGACGGTGTACGTGAAGCTCCCGATAACGAACTCCGTGGCGATGGCGAAGATGACGACCATCCATGCCCAGCCGCTGTCGACATCCTGTTCATAAAATTGCTTAGGTCGTGGCATTCCGAATGTCCGTTGGTTATAGAAAAAAAAACACGATTATACAGTCACCTGTTTTAGCAGCCACCTTTCAAAAGTGACCACCAATAGTGCAGGGAAAGCAGTATGAAAAGAGGTCACCCGTCTAAAGTGGCTATCTTTCTTGATTTCCTTAGCCGGTCGCGAGTTTGCCGGTCACCATACAAAGGCTTGACTGCACACAGCTAATGCGTGATATTAGAGCCTCTATACAACCATGATCGTCAAACCAGAAACTATGGTTCAAACTTCTACACGAATGAACAGACTATTGCTTGTAATCATATACGTGTGTCCTATTTAGTGTATAACTCTTTAAATGTCACGTCGGTATATGTTCTGGTTCAAATGGACAGCTGCAACAGCTCTCCATACAATAATTCCATGATATTTACTGCGTGATACACAACGGGAAGCTTGATAGTAGTCAATGGTCAAGCTATATACGTCCGGTGATCTATTGTTAATGCGTGACCTTGCTCAGGGTCATTATTGTTTGTGTCCTCAACGTGCAAATGTAGAGCACTAGCCATCAGGGTCAAACTAGCTAACTGCCTTAGCGGGTCAAACCAGAGCTACGGACATGCATCGGGCTGGTAACTCGGGCTACGGTCGAGTGAAACCTAGTCTAGGTTCTAGACACTTTATACACCTTTCTCCATTCGCATAACCCGGTGAATCTGTACGCCCGGTGAATCTGTTTATCCGTACAGATTATATCCACCGGGCGTACAGATTCACCGGGTTACGCGATATATGGGGGAAAGGTGTATGAAGAGTCTAAAACCTAGACTAAGTGAAACATGTCAGGTTCCCATTTTTGTCAATTTTTACTACGTTAGTGATTGAATTACATTAGCGAATTGCACTTCCTGCCCGTCAAAGCAACGAACAACATTACTATGCCCATTCTCTCGACACACAGCTGAATGCACGCGCGCGTATTGCTCGGTTGTTCGATGCTATGACGGGCAGTAAGTGCGATTTATCAGGCACTGACTCGGTAAAAAAATGACAAAATAGTGAACCTGACATGGTGTCACTCACTGCGCCCTAAAACAAAAACGACATGACAAAAGTGACTGTTCTTGATATCGTTTTTCATTGGAAAAGACACCCTATTCGATGGGCATCATAATTTTGTTAATATATTGTGGAAAGTGCCCCGTTGTTTTTTCTAGGGGCCACTCTGTATATCGTTTTATTCGTTCCACTGATGGTATAATGACTAGTCCACAGTGAATCATATCACATGTGTAGTTGTACTATTTTGTTCATTAATTGCTTCATAACTATATAACATCGCCTCTTGCCCCTCCCTTTGACAATATTATGTCCCTTTGCGTCGTCGTTTGTTTAATTCATTTTAGTGTATTTTACATTTTATGTCTCTCTCTCTTTCTCGTCTCGGCACATATCTGGAATGCGTTGGGATGTCAATTTCTTCTGTTCCATATAAAGTTTGAGCGTTTTCCTATTTTGTTATGAAATGATCCTACTCGAATTTGATCCAACTGACAGGCCTTTGTATTCCCATTTATACATCGATGCCTCATTTGTAATGATTATGTAATTATGGAATGTGCAGTATATATCTAGAAATGGAGCCGTGTCCAAAACGAAATGTTGCAAAAAACAACGTTATTGTCAATGTGAATTCTTAATTTGTTTGGAGATTTAGGTGTGTTTGAATGGTCACACATGTCAATCTTGATTTGGCCTCATATTTAGGTACAATGCACATTCCATAATTACATAACCATTACCAATGTAAAGAGGAATAAACGGACTTTTCAATGAAACCAAATTCATGCAATAGGGAAAAGATAGTTATTAACGCTCTAACTTGAATTACGGAACTTTTTGTGAGGGGTTTAGTAATAATATTGTTATCATAATTATCGATTATAGCAGCTTTTTTTTGTAGTGCATTCAGGCTGTACATAGACTCAAAAGTAATTCAAATTTCAATTATATTTATTTGAGTATCTGTAAGATTCTTCAGGATTGAAGGAAGCAGATTAACCCGACGAAAAAGAAGAATAACTTTGCACGGGGGAAATATGTAAAGGATAACATTGAGATAATACATAATGATCAAAGGTCTGCAAGGTGATTCGGGTTTTACAGTCAAAACATATTTTAATCAGCATTCCTCATGACTAAACAGGATCCAGTAATACTTAATTTCAATTACAGTACATGTGAACGCACATGCGATTACGGACCAACACCATAACGTTTTACATAATTATTATAATCATGGCAATGGAATGCGTTCGCCCCCTTATTTGTTCACTCTGTAGAAGCTAGCTTATCCTCCTTAAATTTTAAACAGTTTAAAAAAGATATTTACATAAATAATACACATCTATGATACCTAAATTTCTACATTTTAACAACAAATTAAAAAATCATAGTAAATTATCACGAGCTATATAGGCTCGCTATAATTGCGCGAACTGTAGTCAACATAAAGCACTGAAATGTAAATGAAGCGATACAAAACACATTTTCTAGAATCTATACATGCTACTTTATACAATACTGTCCAAAGTTCCGTGATGAAGTTTGGTTTCATGCCTGAAAGCATATATCTTTAAAAGTACGATGGCTAAATAAACTTTCAGATAATGTACAAAATTAGCAAAATAAAAATGCTTTATTCCTTGAAGGAGCTATGTATATTTAAGTCAATTTTTACTGACTGTGATAAACAACGAACGTACGAAATGACTCAAAACCTATACAGTACATATTATTCAAACGCATCTCAAAGTGTTATTGAAGCTGCATTCTTGATTTTAAATGTTTCCAATGTTTCAAAGCTTATATCATTTTAATGCAATGATATCTGCAATATAAAGATACGATTATCTAATTCATATATTCGAAATAAAATGCATCTTTGGTGACGACTTGGTAACGCATTATCTATTGATTTTTTTCTTTCCTTTAAGTAAGCATACGAACCACATTATAGAAAACTTTCCATCGAGATAATTATTCCAATACGGAAGGAACATCGCTAAATTTATAGAAAATTGATTTCTGACATGTTTTCGAAAAAATTGAACAGGTCTTAATCTTAAAAGGAAACTCGTAGTGAACTACCTACAATGTTTAGGTATAGGGTTCATCACAATGGTTTATCAGAATTTCTGTGGAAACGGCTCGTCTAGATTCCCCGAACTGTTGAAACTGCCCTTCTTCTGTGGTGCAAATAAAAGCAAAGAGAAATTTAAGAAAATTAATAACATTAAGTCATTTTTATGCTAATATTTGTGATTAATATAACAATCAATGTACAAGGATCGCTGCTGCGTAACCAATAATAAAGTCTTCAGTTGCAGATTCATCTGTTTTGTTATAATTAAAGTCTGGGTACGTTTTCCTATGTAAATTAAGCCATTCTACCTTCTTATTTTACAAGAAAATATTACAGTCTTTAGTTAATTACAATATGCATCAGTAAAATATCATTTTGATCAGTCTTGTCATGTGTTCAGATGTTTGTCCCTTAAAGGGACTTAGTAACATTGTCCAAATCCTCAAAATAAAATTGTAATTCTAGCGGTTCCCTCCTACCTTGTTGTATTCGTATTAACAATAAAATCATGGGACAGGTTTCGGTTTGTCAAATTTCCCTTTCGTTACAAAGATATGTACGATCGAAGTATTCAGATAAGAAAAACTCCCCCGGAGTTTTGCCCGTGTACAAAGTGAGTGCAGTGAGTTAGTGAATATCACTTTGCATTGTCGCTCATTACTTGGCCATGCGATGTCCATTTGACCTGAAATTTTCACACAATACCCTGTGGACATATGAGATAACAACAATATACATTGCATCAACCATTCATCACTTTGTGCACATGTCAACAAAGTTACTAGATCCCTTTAAAGTGTTCAGTGGCGTCGCCGGCCAGACCAATTGGGGGCACGCGAACGATAGGGGAGGGGGAGGGGCACACCTTACGTACTTCTTTATTTGAATTATTTATTTTTAAATATGATTTCATTACACACACTTTTCCCTAATGCTTTGTATTGTTTTGGTCAAATTGTTACGGGGGCACCTACGCCACTGCCCCTATCATCTCTCAGTTATTTAAATGGTAGGGGATCCTATGTAAGATACCTAGATTTGTTGTTGTTGTTGTTGTGGATTTATAGAGAATTTTCGAGATTTATTTCACTCTTTACGTAAAATATCACCTTTTCATTCTGTACTTTGCTCTGGTCACTCTTCACAATGATGAAGGTTATTATGGCGCCTATCAATAGGCCGCCCCCAACGGCGATGAGGATGACAATGAGGCCGAGTAGAATGTACTGTGGGACGAGGCTCTCCTCTATGTAGAATTCCGCTAGTGCTTCGTCGACTTGGGATGACTGCAGAAACAAAGTTTGGTTTCATTAACATCTTATTTCACTTTTTGTACACCAATAAGTATGAAGTGGCAAAGCTGTAAGCGCCTTATGAAAAAAACAATTTGTTCTATATATCATGCTTTTATCCATTTTATACAAATCATATATAAATTTGAAACAAAGAACAGAAAAGAACAAAGATCATCAAATACCAGAAAAAGACAATTCGCGTTCGGATTGATATCTTTTTGCATTAAATGCGTTACTCATAGAATCATCGATGCCCGCATGAAAAATAATGCCCATCAGCAATGATGAAATTTATTTGAAAAAAAACGCAATTCTGGTGAAAATAAGAGGTCGGATAGAAACGTACACATAGCACATGGATAGATTTTGTAAGGGTTAAATATAATTATCCATCTAAATGTTTTATCCGCAACATAAGCAACAATGAGAACAAATTACAAATCCTGCCAAAGGAGCCAAATTTGTTCCACTAGACATAATATGATATAAATTGACCATCATGATCTAACTTGCTTATGATGATAAATAAGGACTTTCTTTTATCACTCACCTCATTCAGCCAGATTACAGGTAGATACGCCTCGCTCACCATTCTTGCATCTCTGTTTTGAAGAAGAAAAAAACAAACGTTTTAATTTCTTAACAAAACAAACAAGATTTGACCAACATCAATATATCTAAATTAAAAGTTATCAAAACTTAAATCATCATCAGAAATGTTTTATCATAATTATAGGAATATTTTTAAAGTATATTTAGCAGCTGAATGTATACCATTGTATTGTCTTGTCGCATAAGAATAATACGTGCATTATAATAGTTTTATTGTTTTAATTATATTATTAAATAAAAGGTAACATGGCATCCATATAAAAAATGCCAGCCAGTACCAACATCAAATAGTCTTGGACGGTTTAATAAAAGCAATGCCATAATTATATAGTTATTACTTTTGGGGGAATAAGACTTATCCCCGAAAAAGCCTGAAACTAGAAACATAATCAATGATCCGAATTACGAAGTACTTACTTAAACTGTAGAAAGGGGCCGACTCTAGTGTTGATTTGGATGCGATTGTGTGCTTGGAATGTCACCCCACTCAACTAAAAAAAAATGATAATAAAACTCGGGCTTCACGAGGAAGACAAAATACGACAAAATACAACTAACCACACAACTAAATCGATAGTTGATACTGTTCTTATTTACGTACAAATTGATATGTATGTATTTGTATACAACAAGACCATGTTGTCAAACAGTGTATACTGACCATGTCATCCCGTATTAATATATTCAAGTAAGATTTTTTTTAATAATAATAATAAACCAACGTCAGCAATACCATTACCCTCGCTCTTCAGCCATTGCATTATTTAGTTTATAACATTATACTGTCAATCGGATGAACAAAATAAAATGTTTACATTATTTTGTTGTATTATGCACAACAAAACAACATTACAACATATATAATCAACATAATTATGATAGATATATAGATATATAGATAGATATATAAAGATATATTAGGTGGATAGACGAATACAGTGGCGTAGCAATGGGGGCACCCCCAATAATTTGGCCAAAACGATGGCACAATAATTTCGTAAAGAAATATAAAGATAATATCCCCAATAGTTCCCCCCCCCCCTAGCTCCCCCTGAATCATTCCGACCCCAGTACACCACTGATAATAAGTTGGACTACAAATTACATAACGAATGAAAATAACATGATACAACAGGAAGAGCTTAATTCCAAAAGGCGCTAAATCCACTTTTTCAATTTGGGAGAAAAACAGGTTTCTTTGTCCAACTTTGTACACACGCCTATGGGAATATGAAAATGGAACGTTCCATATTTTATTTTTTATTTTGTAATTTGTTCTTAAATGTTGATTTCTAGAGCTCTGCGTAGCTTGTTGATGCACTGATATCGTTAACTCAATGTTTATGGAAAGTGGATTTAGCGCCTTTTGGAACTAAGCTCTATTCGTTAATTTTGTTACCATTTCTACGTCGAAGGATGTCTCATGTTGGTCCCTGATGGGGTTCATTCCCGAGACCCCTTGGAAGAGAACGGGGTCTCCGTACAGGAAATGAGGAGAGGACAGGTAGACGGGGGCTCCAGCTATAGCAATCAAATAAATATGTATTTATAATTAAAAACCAGCGCATGCACACAGAGCCGACTCGACCCGATCCGACAAGTTTTCAGTCTGATCG
>JBAMJV010009016.1:0-20389 GCA_037951105.1 Echinarachnius parma | reverse complement strand
GCCACGCCCACCATTTTAGCAACTTTGGTTCCTCTACCCCTAAAGATGATTCCTGCCATGTTTGGTTGGAATCTAATCATTGATTCTGGAGAAGAAGATGAAAATGTATATTTCCTATGGTAGGGCCCCCAAAAAAACTGTTACGCCCACAGGGCCCTTATGGGACCACCCACAAAAATCTTGTGAACAACTTTCATTCTTCATCAATAGAGGCATCTAAATATGAAATATCAGGTCTGTCATACTTCTGGATCTTGAGAAGAAGATGTTTAAAATTTACATATTTTTTACATTTGGTGCCCTCCCCCAGGGCCCCCCTGGGGGCCACGCCCACCATTTTAGCAACTTTGGTTCCTCTACCCCTAAATATGATTCCTGCCAAGTTTGGTTGGAATCCGATCATTGGTTCTGGAGAAGAAGATGAAAATGTAAAAAGTTTACGGACGACGGACGACGCACGACGCACGACGGACGACGGACGACGGACGACGGACGAAAAGCGATCACAATAGCTCACTTGAGCCTTTGGCTCAGGTGAGCTAAAAACGTATGCCTTGTGAATCTTTATATATTTCTTCCGGTGAGTGTAATGGACCCCTTGCCTCCATTAATAGCTAGACCACTTGAGAGAGGAAAAGCAACCAAATCGCTAGCCCGAATTCCACCTAGACTTTCGCTTCCTCCGTTTTCAGTCACCAATTTGCCCAACAAACAAGACGGCAATCGATCCCTGTTATAATGGGTTTAGGCATGGCAGGTGCCATGTACTCATGTGTACTTAACTAAAAGGGTCCACACTGTATGACATTAATTACGAGAGTTATGGAATATTACGAGGGGCAGTGTTTTATTTGTTTTAATGTGGACACTCTGATAGTTAGGGTCAACACCCCCTCCCCCCATTGAACAAAATGATGTTCGATCCACAAGCAAAAGTATCCTACGAGAACTTACGAGGATATACTGCTATAATATATGCATAACTGGGGGACGTTTTGATTGAGGCATGCTCGAGTCGTATCACATCAGTGGCGTAGACAGGTTCTTACACCTGGGGGGGATGATTTGCCGTTTTCCGGACCAAGACCAAGACAATTGCTTGAAAGTCTTCTCAGTGGGGGGGGGGGGGGGGCAGGGGCGGATCTAGCTTTTTGCTAAGGGGGGAGGCTTGACCAATGCCGATGCGGAGCATCGTCCACGAGCCGCGTAGCGGCGAGGCGATTTTTTTTGGGGCTATTTTGAACCCCCATAAGTGATGTCTTTTTGCTAAGGGGGGGTTTGACCAAAATGACGATGCAGAGCATGATTTTTTGGCTATTTTGAACCCCCGTAAGTGATGTCTTTTTGCTAAGGGGGGGTTTGACCCAATGACGATGCGGAGCATCGTCCACGAGCCGCAAAGCGGCGATTTTGAACCCCCGTAAGTGATGTCTTTTTGCTAAGGGGGGGGGGGGGGGGGGGTTTGACCCAATGACGATTTTTGGCTATTTTGAACCCCCGTAAGTGATGTCTTTTTGCTAAGGGGGGGGTTTGACCCAATGACGATGCGGAGCATCGTCCACGAAGCCCGCGAAGCGGCGATTTTTTGGCCATTTTGAACCCCCGTAAGTGATGTCTTTTGCTAAGGGGGGATTTGACCAAATGACGATGCGGAGCATCGTCCACGAGCCGCGAAGCGGCGATTTTTTGGCTATTTTGAACCCCCGTAAGTGATGTTTTCCACATCACATTTTCAGTTGGCAGTCCAAGGGGGGGGGGGGGGGGGGGTTAAACCCCCCTAACCCCCCCCCCCCCGTAGATCCGCTTCTGGGGGGTTAGATGTTAATATGGTCGTGACCAGTCGGGCCGGAAGCAGTTTTGGATTTGGGGGGAGGCAAAACCTATGGGGGCTCACGATGTTGTGTGTGTAGAGGCTTATGCCCAACCACACTCACAGTGGTGCCAACTTTGAGCCAGATGTGAGAAATAGACATTGCAAGGAGTGAAGAGACCAATCCCGAGGGAGCGAAGTGACTGAGCGGGGGGAGGGTGTGGGAGGGGGGTATCCCCCCTCCCACGGTAGGGAGATTTTGCATTTTTGGACTTTAATTGTGCAATCTGGTGCTTACCTAGATAGGAAATTCGGGATTAACATTGACTGTATCTGGGAAAGCGTGTTATGATTTGATTGACCAGAAATTTTAAATATATTTTCACGAAGAAAACAAATAATTGACACACTAATGAATATGCACCCCAACACAAACACAAATATTGTATTTATATTTAGCGTCATACACAGTTTCAACATCACTATATGCCACATTATGTATGATCCAACAACTTAGCCAAGAATGAGTCCCGAGGGGCGAAGCTACCGAGGGCTGGGGCAGAGCCAAATAGGGAGGGTTTGAGAGGGTGTATCCCCCTCCCACGGAGAAGATTTTGCATTTATATATACACTTGAAATGGTGCAATTTGGTGCACGTCACACAAGCAGCCAGAGCTAGGCCAGCCTACACTGGAACTACGTGGACCGGTATACAGAAAAAAATACCCACCCCAGGGATGTGTTTCACTAAACACTAAAATTGATTTTAGGATAGATTCAATAGGACGATTATCACATAAAATTGATGCTAAAAGCGATTTTAGCGTTTGTGAAACACCCCCAGACCATACGCAAGTTACACAATAAACTGAGATAATCTGTTCGCGCGCGAAGCGCGCAGCGAAAATTGAAAGTGGATGTATAAATTACTTTTTTAACGTTAGAATGAACAAGTCTTAGCTCATACAACTAATGTTTTCTTTCCCACTCGTATACAGATACACACACAAACAAATATATCCTTCCCTAAAACCTGGGGGGGATGATTGTACATGTCATCCCCCCCACCTTGTGAGGTGGGGGGGATGCATCCCCCTCATCCCCCCCGTTGTCTACGCCCCTGTATCACATCGTCAAGAGTAAGCATTATTTTAATTAAAAGCAAATCGATTATTTAAGATGGAAGTATGCTTACAAAAGCAAAACAAACAATAATATTAAAGTGAGGCCTGTAAAGTGTCAGATATTGCCCAAAATGAGACTTCAATCCTGTACCAAAATTATTGTAAGATATGTCCGAATGATGTGTGAAAGTTTCATTGAAAAAGAAGACTGCTTTCCTGGTTAAAAAAGCGAAAATATGCGTCAGCTTTTACAACGGACGTTTATGAGGTTTATGACCGTTTGTTAACGCTTTTGAGCTGAATGATAGATATCGTCATACTAAAGGGGCATTTGAAAAAATCTAACCCTATTTTATTCTTCTCTTACCATAAGCTAAACAACACGGTAGAAGAGAAACGAGGAAGCTCCAAGTAATTTTCGTGGAGTTAGACACTTTACAGGCCTCACTTTAAACCATCCCCCGTATACCCAAATTCGCAGGACCGATGTGCACTTGCGATACAGAGCGGATATGACCGTCTCACCTCTGGCTTTGAATTTCACCCCTTGCATATGCCAAATCACTTCCATTATTCATACCACAGATGTAAGATCACCCACATTGGCGTAGCTACGTAGGGAGAAGTGCCCCCCCCCCCCCCCAAAAAAAAAAAGAAGAAGAAGATAATAATAATACATACATACATACATACATACATACATACATACATACATACATACATACATACATACATACATACATACATACATACATACATACATACATACATACATACATACATACATACATAAATAAATAAATAAATACATTTTATTTAATTTTATTTATTTATTTTTAATAGAAAAAAGAAGAAAAAAGGGGGGAAGCATAGTAATAATAAAATGAATAAATAAATAAATAAATAAGTACAACAAATACATTTCTTTGTCCCTAAAGAACTAAATAATAACACCTTCATTATTGGGTATAGGCTTCACCCCCTCCTTCCCCTCCCCAAAATAAGATATACGTGTACGTTGCCCCCTCTTTGCTCTCGCCTGTACTGTACTGATGTTGGCTTTGCTACTGATTGCCCCACGGGGAATTCTATAATCATTAAAGCAGCGAAATGTTATTCTAAACTTCTTCACAAAATTAGAGTTGTGTGGTGGTATGTCGTAGTTTTGAATGATTTTTAAAGTAACATTATCAAATATAATATAATTATCATATAAAAACATTGTGTACAACAAGTTCATCCCCACGGATATGTACGTATCAAAAATACAAAAATCACTTAAAGGGATAGTTGAGTTTTGGTAAAGAGAGTACAGTTTTGGTCAAACTGAATTTTAGTAACCAAAACCTGCACAATTACATTACAAACTTATAACTCCACCATGCTCGAAAGGAATGCAAAATTACAAATGACTAAGTAAAAAGCCTGCTATCATTCAAAAATAGCCGTTAAAACTCAAGAGGGCGCTCTCTAAAAACTCATTGGCCCGAATTTTCAACTTGTGGCTCAACTTGTGCCTGGCCTAAAAAGACAAAGACTACCGGTAACACTTAGCACCAGCAGACTTATTGTCTTGTCGCTATGGTCCCCGGAGATATTCTAATGGTTTTCATTTATAAATTTGAAATTAAGTCATATTATAACAGGTCACCAGCGATCGCAATTTGGCTGATGACAGACTATACTATGACCGCATTTGGGCCCATTGTCCTGATGTCTTTAATCAGAACTCAAGGATTGACTGGATAATGAAAGGAAACCATTATAATATATCCGGGGAGCATAGTGACGAGACAATAAGTATGCTGCTGCAAAGTGTTACCGGTAGTCTTTGTCTTTTTAGGCCAGGCACAAGTTGAGCCACAGATGAGAATTCGGGCCATTGGTTTCAACCATCACCATTTAAAATGAAATATTGTGCATGTGATATTTTGTTGAAATAGTGATTAGAAAGAGAGATAATAAAAAACTATTTTAAAACCTCTTTTTGTAAATTTTTGAAAAGAGGAAGCATAGAGTGGTGAAGTGTGATGTCATCAATGATGTCATAAACATCTTTTTTTGGAATTTTCAAATTTGGACTTCATTTTCAGAAAGAGTATAACAAATAATGTCCAAATACCGAAAATCAATTGAATAAGGTTACGTACTGGCTGAGATATGCCCATCCGAATGATTTTTGTTGTCAATGGGCAATCAGTGTTAAAGTGCACTGGTTCATAACTTTATGAACCAGTGCATTATAACACTGATTGCCCATTGAAGTAAAATTCATTCGGATGGGCATATCTCAGCCAATACGTAATATATTCAATTGATTTTCGGTATTTGGACATTATTATTGATGCTAAGATTACGGGAAAAGGAGTTCAAATTTAAAAATTCGAAAAAAAGTGTTTTTATGACGTCATGGCTTCTGTACTCTATTACAAATAAAAATGTAACGGCTGGTTCAAAATTATCGAATAATTGTGGAGCCCCACAATATTATTATTACAAATGGTTATGTTTATGGATATTTCAGCCATTTCTGAACCGATTTTGATCAAATAAAGTTTATTCTGTCATTAAAATGTAATGTTCTTTCAAATTTGACGCTCAGTTTTTCATTATCTCACAAAAAACTTATTTTGTGTAGCGCCCTCTATACCAAAACTCAACTATCCCTTTAAATCAAAATGTGTGGCTTGTTAAATGTCCCCCTTCCATCATGTTTATAAATAAAATACAACGATAAAAGACACATAATGACCAATAGTTACTCATAACTGCCAGGTATAAAGGAATAAGTTTGTATTGTGTCAAATGTGACTATTATTTGCACTTATGCATGCATAACCAACACATAATAACTATCTATGATAGCTATGTTGTGTGCGTGATGAAATATACTTTCGTATTTCATATTATTACTGAGTAATTAATTGTATTATAATTAATGTAACATTATTTTTCTCCAGTATTATTACCTAATAGATGACGTAACCATCAGTAATCCATTGCTGATTGGCCATCCAGTATTCAGTATTCCAACAAGTGGCAAGGTGCCATCCAAGAAAACAGGTGAGGGGGGAAATTATAAATTTGATGTTTATGCAATCTGTTAGTGCTCAGTCATCATAGTTATACAGTTATATTAGTGACCATAAAAGTGGCAACTATTGTATTCCGGTTGCCCATAGGTTTTGCACCACTTTTTTTCTTTAAAAAAAAAAAACCTACAGGGGATCGCTTTTGATCGTCGCTACGACATATTTTACTGTAGCCTACATAATTCTTCTTATATGTAGATCATTAAAATCGGATTTTAACGATCGTCTGTACATTAAGTATCGACTAGACTAGAAGGATAACGATATCCGTGTAATCATATTGGTATTATTTAAAACTGAAATAATATAACATTATTACTTTTTATCTAGTAACTAATAATCAGAACATAACTATATAATTTAAAAAGATACATCAAAATATATAAAGAAAAAATGCATAATTGAATAAATACACAGATAAATGTATTATGTATAATAAATTAGCCATTTTGTCAACGTCTCTGCTTTTATATTGTAATTCTTTGATTATATGATTAATTGGCAATTTGTAAACAACGTTTCTATTTTGTTTGTTTTTCCATAAAGTATTCAGCGTGGAGTTGCCGTGCAGCGGTCGTGAGACTGGTTTAGCTTCTGTCAGTTTTCGTCTGCACTTCCAGGCGGACGATTACGACCGACGGGCCATCAAGGCATCGCCTCTCCTCTTCCAGATCGAAAAACAGTGCGCTAAATGTAAGATTGTTTCAAACATACAGGGAAATTGAATAGAAATATATAACATAAATGAAAAAGAAGCAAAAAGGGGGGTTTCTCCGGAGAATTCCTATTTATTTGCTCCTATATCCGCTGTAATTATATGAACAAACAAAGCACAAATTAAATGAACCAGTTACAAAGGAATGAAAGTAACAGGAGCACTCAGATAAAAAATACTTATACAGGGTGGCCCAAAAAAAACGGAACGGGGCACTTCCCAAAATATAATAGCACAATGTTTATGTTCATCGGATAGTGTGTCTTTTCCAATAAAAAACGATACCAAGAACAGTAATTTTGGTCAGGTCGTTTTTGTTTAAGGGTGCTGTGAGTGAGACCATGTCAGGTGCCGATTTATGTCGATTTCGACCTAGTCAATGCCAGTTTAACCGCACTCATTGCCCGTAATACCATTCAGCGACCACGCCCATTCTCTCGGCACACGGCTGAGTGCACACTAACAATAGTGCGCGACGCTCAACGATATGAATGGCGGTTCGTGCGTTTCATCAAGCGCTGGCTCAATACAAATTGACAAAAAAGAGAACCTGACATGGTGTCACTCACAGCGCCCTAAAACAAAAACTACACGACCAAATTGACTGTTCTTGGTATCGTTGTTCATTTGAAAAGACACTCTATCCGATAGACATAAAACATTTGTTACTATATTTTGGGAAGTGCCCCGTTCCGTTTTTTTTGGGCCACCCTGTATAATAGTCTTGATAAGGTAATATGGGTCGAAAATGAAATGTATTACATGGGAGTTAACATCACATGACAGCTATATACGTCCGCCTCATCTATTCATTATATTTTATCATATTCATTATTTTGTATAACCTATAGTATATGAGATGACTATTGAACCCCCAAACTCCAAATAACCGACCCGGTGCTCTACCAACTGAACTACACATCCCTGTAGGCTGCATGTTAGACTTCCAGCTATGAATGGAGAATATTTTGTTTTGCTTTGTTTGTGTTAAAATGATCGCCGTGATCGTCGTTCTTCCTGAAACCCATGCTTACGCCACTCACCGTGCATGTTGGAAGCAGTGGCCAGCGTACATCATAACAATTGAAATTCAGTAGTTATATCTGATTTTGAGAGATATATTATACGTGGCGTAGCGTGATCGGACTGGCAAAATATTACGTGCCACACCCCAACCCTCCCGTGCCCACTTAGATACGCAATTGAATATTATATAAACATGTTATTATTTGGAAAGTACATATTAATTTATCTTTTTGTTTTAACCATCAGCGACAGTATGCCACCCACCGTGTTGGAAGCAGGGTGGAGTCTGTACACCAGAGGGAAAGTGTGACTGCAAAGAAGGGTACTACGGAATGCGTTGCGAAAGAGGTAAAGACAATTTAACCCATTGCCTACGGGAACCTTGAACTAGTTTTAGCAATCAAATGTTCGAAATAACTAGAGTAGTAACGCACGATAAATTTGATCCGCACGTGGAAAGCACGTGGATAGCTGTGCGCAGTGATCTAAGCGTTTAGTGGAGCCGATGCGGATGTAGTTATTCTGCAATGTTGGTGGAAACTCATACGTGGTGCGTACGTTTTTGAACTACCTACCTACCCTTTTGGTTTACTTCTGTGTATTTAACGATTTTTTTGGGGGGCGGGGGGTTCAGAAAAATGAGGCCAACTGAAGATTTTTTTTTGATGCTGTTATTTTGAACATTAATACTAATTAGGGCCAATATTATATTGACGCATTCTGTATTTTTCCCAACGCAGCTTTTTGGCTTTAAATACATTGGTATTGATAACAACGCTATTGAAAATATGTAATTTTGTATAATGACGCACATTCCGGGCGCACATTATCTAATTCTTATCATCAAACACAGTGCTAAAATGTAGGTATAAAGATATAAGAGGTGCAATAATTGTTCTCTTCATCCCAACTTACACATAGCTGACCTACTTTGTTCCCTTGTGTGCGTTATTTTGTCTGCAGTAATCTGTCACCCTCGGTGCTACAACGGTGGAACCTGTTCAGCCCCTGGAGTCTGTTCATGCCTTCCAGGTTTCAGCGGAAAGTTCTGTCATCTAGGTTAGTATCATGAAGGTATTTATAAGTATGTATTTATGTATGTAAATGGTACAGCCCCAACATACCAAAGCCACAAGAAACATGAAACGGGTCCATGCAGGGGAACGAAGGTTCATAAGACCGGACGCTTTGAAACCAAATCCCAGAAGACTGAATATCCAGGAGACCAAGGCTTCAAGAGACCAAAGACTATAAAGGATAATTGAGGTTTAAAAAGTAAAGACCACATAAACGACACTTTAGGGCAAGGAAACTGAAGGCCAAGAAGACAGGCGTCCGGGAAGACTGAAAAGGAAGACAACCACCGTTCAGGATCAGGAGACCGAACAAAAACGAGACTAAAGACCCGGGAGAGCAAGTGCCCAGGAGAAATACTGCCCAAAAGACCGAATGAACAAGAGACCGAAGTCCAATGAGACTGAAGGCTCAGAGGACAGAAAAACGCGAGATCAAATACCCGAAAGACCGAAGGGACGGGAGACCGAGGGAAGGGGAGACTGATGGCCAAGGAGACTGAGTGCTGAGAAGACCGAGACGACTGGAAAGGACGGCAACCGAATTCCACGTAAACTGATGGTACAAAAGACTGAAGGTTCAGGAGACCGTAGGCCCAGGAGATCAAAGACATTGGAGACCAAACGCCAAAGGCCCATAGCATAGATCAAAGACTCGAGAGACAAAAAAACAAACACGGAAAACCGAAAGGACGGAATCGAAAGGCCCAGAAGACTAAAGGCATTTATCTATTGAGACCTACATCCAAACATTTACTACCAGAGGGAAGAGATGGACCTACCCCGCTCGTTGTTTAGATCCCTCGCAATGCCATTTACTTTTTACACCAATCATTGGCTAATAATTTTTACTTACATTACAATAATATTAGTTAGGTTCATTCACATTTATATCAGTTTAGAATTTTATAGGAGCAGAGCTGTTCCTGACCAGGGGATTCGTTCCAAATGGATAATACCACATCGTCCAAAACAAGGTTAGTCAGAAACCAATATAATTACGAATGATTTTGTATTTTGTTTTATTCCTTTTCTGCAGCTTCTTGTCAAGACAATTGTTTCAATCATGGCCGCTGCATAGCCCCGGGGAAATGCAGGTGCTACAAAAATTGGACGGGAGATATTTGCCAAAATTGTAAGTATAATAAACAAATTATTGACATGATAATTGAAAGTGACTAATCGCATTAATTAGTTATCTTACAACAAAGAATTCAAACATGATGCAAATAATTTGTACGGGCGATATGTGCAAAATATCGCAAGAAGGCAGATTACATTTTCTTATCAGGATTATTGACGCTCTCATGAGCGTGTTCCCATTAGCATGATTAATAGGAAATTGTTTTCGGCATTGGTTTGTTGCAGATATTAGGATAATTAGGTAGAATCTTTGTTAAATATGTATAATCCTTATAAGAGGGCATGCTCTCATTCATGAGTAGGCCTATACATCGGTTTCGGTCCTTTTTTTTTCTTAAACATGTTATATGGTTTAAAATGAAAGCTAATGAAAAGTAATGATGAGGTAATAATATTGTTTTCCACCATACTGTTTTCAGAATCATCTCATTAGAATGAATAAATAAGGAATACGTGAACTTACTGTGATTCTGATGACGTTAACTAATTGCTACATTGATAACCGTTTTAAACCTTTCTTTTCTTATATCCCATCAGCCGTCAACGATTTGTCAAATCCGAAGAATGTTTCACGGAGGATAGTGCCAGACACGGACGATAGTCTACACGACTTGTATGATGATCCGGCAGGAGGCCAAATCAGCAACGACTCATTCGAATGAAGGAAATATGAAATAAAAACAATAAACCTTTACTGGCCTATACAATAATCGGTCAGAGTGACTGACGGAACTATACCACCAAGTATATGTTCGATGTTGTGGGGCTACGTATAAAGCATCACAAAGTTGTCTTGGTCAAAGCGGTTATCTGCATGAGTAAGCAAATATTACTTACTAGGCATCTAAGTTAATCATAGTTAGCAACTGAAAGGATCTCTCGTTGTGTACTTAGCCCAATCATCTATGATTAAACAAAAATTGACTTAGGATGGAACTAATATAAGTAAAAGAGTTTGTTATGAATGTGGGCCCGGGCTCCAGTAGTGAATTGGATAACTCTCATACTGTCATACAAGAAGACTTTAGACCAAGGAACGCTTTTGGGAAGACGGGAGAGCCAGTTTTGTCCATCAATCATGCGATCTTTTCTTGACGGTGTCGCAAATACTAACTCAAGTCCAGAAATGTAAGACACGAAAGTTGGTATCGATTAGTATCGTTTCAAACGCCCTCACTCGGTAGAACCGCGTTTAGTCTCCATTATTTCCCATAGACGCGTGTACAAACGCCATAAGATTTCACTTTTTAAAGTATGAAAACTAGTTTAAATGAAAAAATACAAGACGGGGCGATCATACAAATTTGACAAGCTATCTCATTATGCCATTCGCCTAATTTATACTTCATCACACAGAGTTCCCACAGAAGTCATGATTTTGGGCGATTTTTTGTCAGTCTCTCCATAGACTCGCGTGTTAAAGACACGAGTAGACCTACTTTCGTCCTCAAAATTTACAATCTTGTCGACCTTTAAAAAAATAATACAAGGCGGACGACGAAAGGTTATCACTTCAACTTTCATATCTAGGTGTTCATTTTCTAAAAACTATAAATCTCTTGGTTCCCACAAGCTATTTCAAAAACGAAATTTTCAATTTTCCTTAGCAACACGAGAAAATTGTGGGCGTGGCTATCTTTTTGTAAACAATGAATGCACACGTAATATGCATGCATATCATACACGAGAAATGTGTAATATTTTGAACGACGCGACGGTGACGCCCATCAATCATCGATTCTTAGACTATTGTTTATGAGTTATAAGAAGAAATACATCTCCACATTCTTCAACAAGCTGTGAAATCAGGTAAGATATTTTGTTAACCGTAAATTCGTAAGATTAAAACAGATAATTAATCATTGATTAATGGCTATCAACGTCTGTCTGTGTAGGTAGTGTGTGACTGTGAGTGTGACAGTGTGACTGTGAGTGTGAGTCGAGTGTGACTGTGAGTGTGAGTCGAGTGTGACTCTCTAGTGTCTAGTCTACCGTTCGTTACGCGGTTTACTGGTAGCTAGCTAGCACTAGCTAGGGCTAGGCCCTCTTACAGTGAGAGTAGTGTGAAGACCAAGTCCAACTCCAACTCCAAGAGTCATGACAAATAATTGGTCACATGTTGTTGTTTTTGTTTGGGGCGGCCTTGCGCTTCCTAATAAGAGTAAGAGTAAGACCTTACTTATTGTAACTCTGTAAACAGGGTCAGGGCAGTGCAGCGGCTAGTCGAGCCTAGCCCTAGGCCTAGCCCTAGGCTAGGGCAAGGGCTAGGCTAGCCGGCCGTTTCAAACTCGCGCACTGAGAGTGAGAGTGCGACGAAGTTTCAGTTTCAATCAACACTACAAAATACAGTATAGACAAGCCACAATGGGCTGGGCCTGGGTTCCCGTAAAGTGATCACTATACATGTACTAGTACTTTAAAATCTTAAGAATTAGTCCGAGTGACTTAACTCAAGTTTGACAGTTATTATTGGTAGGCCTATTGCAAAATGGTATTATTAATACATTAAATACTACTGTAATTAAAACTATTTTGATAGGCCGAGAGTTATTGAGAGTTAAGACCTAGTCATGACAGCAAATCACAAGTGCTGTTATTATACCCTCCGACACTCAAAACACCACAAAGACTCATTGACTTTATCCACTTATCATACAAACAAATCGTCGACAATTAAAAATCAGGAATTTGAGTTACACAAGCTCTGCATGTTATTATTTGTTTTTGTTTTAATTCACAGCCGTTTAATAGACGGAAGGAGCAATCATGGACGTCATCATCTCAATTGAAGCATCAAAAGGCTGTTTCCATCCCTTTGTTTCTGTACATGCATCGGGTTAGTATATTTGTAAAATTGTAAGGCAATACGTACAGTTGATAACCTTGTTTATAATATAGCGAAATTTTTAACGGATTGCATGTTGTGTCATTTATAAAACGGCTGCGCATGTAATAGGGGATAATCGTTCACAGTTCAGATCTCTAATCTACATTAATTTCATTAAAGGGATCTAGTAACTTTGTTGACATGTGCAAAAAGTGATGAATGGTTGATGCAACGTATATTGTTGTTATCTGATATGTCCACAGGGTATTGTGTGGAAATTTCAAGTCAAATGGACGTTGCATGGCCGAGTAATGAGCAAAAATGCAAAATGCAAAGTGCTATTTACTAACTCACTGCACTCACTTTGTACACGGTTTCAAAACTCCAACGGACAGACGGAATTTTTATTATCTGAACACTTCAATCGTAGCCTACATATCTTTGTAACGAAAGGGGAAAAAAAAAACGAAACCTGTCCCATGATTTTTGTCAATACGAATACAACAAGGTATGAGGGAACCGCTAGAATTAAAATTGGATTTTTAGGATTTGGACAAAGTCCCTTTAAACAAAATTATTGATAAAGTAAACACATGTGATTAAAGTGGCATATCTGCACCCTAATAATCTGGAAAACAATGAAAACACAAAAGAAACATATGTGAAAATAATTCTTGTTTACATTTTGAGCAAGAGCAAAATCATACTTAGATGAGTGGTGATGTTATTATGTGTTAATTTTAACGTACAATTTCCGATAAAAATGTTTTGTTCTATTTTTTGGTTCTCTATTTTCCGACATATATAGAATTGCACGGGGCTCAGACCATATCGAAATATCAAGAGATCAGCAAGTTCTAGCTCCAGCGAGAAGGTGATGGTATGTTACCGTGGCTTCGATAATTAGGTACTACTCACATGGACTCATGCTCGCTGACTTGGTTATAGTATACAGTGTGGCACCTCACAAATAAAAAGGACCACTTCCCAAAATATAGTAACGACATTATTTAGTCTATCAGATACACGAAAAAGACGTGCCTGGTATCGTTTTCATAGGAAAACACCCTATCCGATCGACGTAATCATTTCAAAACTTTATTTTGGGCCCCTCCCGTTTGTTAGGGGCCACCCTGTAAAGTGGTATTTTGTCCGCTCTCGGTGACAAGGGTGGGTAATTGCGTGGACGAAATGTAATAGTTTTCTTGTATTTACGTAATTCCATTCAAACAGATGCTATTTTAATTGTCAATAAAATAATAACATTACTTCTTAACCCTCTAAACAATGAAGAAAAAACAAATCTTTTCAATATACCAAACTTCAAATTCACAACTTGTTAGTCCTCATTTTGCATTAACATGTTTGTGGAATTATGTTGACATTAAGATCGAACACGAAAAAGTGTTGGTGATATTATTTATTCTGACTAAATCTATTTAGTTTAATCCATCATTGAACGTTATGCTTGTACTAATGAAGTTCACAATCCAATCATAATGAAAGTGATTCAATCAGAGTTTGTATTGTAATAATATGATGATTGTTTTTGTTTCACTTGGTAAACGGATAATCATCCATACGGTACATTCAAATGAAATAAGCATTATTACGAGACTGAAGAAGGTTTTGTATAATTATGTGCATACCATTTATATCAATGCTGTGTACTCGTGTGAGGTTTTATTGTTGAAGGATGTGAAACAAATAATGAAAGCCATAAAGGAGGAAGAGCTCAAATCAAGTCTTCCATGAGTTAATGTTCACACCTTACTAATGTTTGCAAAACTCAGAAATATGATTCCCTTTTACTTCATTTCATTCATTATTTATTTCGTTAGTTGAAAATGCAGGAAACAAGAAGTTACTTTCTCAAAAGATATTTTTGTGCGAAACACAATGAACAACTTAGTACTGTATGTAAGGCGTGAATACAATGGACAACGCCTCTTCCTACAAAACCTGGAGGGAAGGAATCTGCCATGATGTATAAAGATCCCCATTCTCCATGACCACTGAAGCACATAAAATACGGTTTTCTGCAAGATGCAGAAAGTCCCGTTGTAATTAATTTTGGGACATAATTGGTACATGATGCCTATAAAAGGCATACATTAACTTTGTCAAAATTATCTCAAATTACTTGGAGCTTCCACAATTCTCTTTGACCTTGTTTTCTAGTTATGGCCAAATGGAAATGATATGAGTATATTGATTTTTCAAATGTCGCCCTTAAGTTATAATGGAAATATTTATGATTGGATTGGAAGCGTTTCTGAAACGAAGCCAAAATAATTCACCATCGAATATGGTGATCACTCAATTTTAAAGTTTTCACTAGGTAAACAGTGTTCTTTCATTTGAATCTATCACACATCAATAAACCTCTAGCAATTATATTGGCATTTGATTGAAGTCTCAAACTTGTATGATTACTTTCGGCAAGCCTTATGAGATTAGAGGGCGGGGGGGGGTGGGGGGGCTTTAATCGGAGCTCAGGGTAATTATATGTTTAGTGATAGTTTGGTTGGCAGTTTTAATGGGAGGGGAGGAGATCATGGATCGTTACTACCCACTTGTAAAGTGGTATGAATACTCATACATTGTTATAACACCAGCATGACCAGGTGAGGTGCGAATGAGGTACCTCGAATTCGAAAAACTAATCACACAACAATAAATTACAAATTTTAGTAGTATTTCTTCTTTGCTGAAGAATGTTTTCATCGAAGATTGACTTATCCCCGAAAGATTAGATTGTGATAAATTATTCAAAGATGATGCTAATAATGGATGGTAACTGAATTAAAAATTATATTACAGTGAATTTTTATAATGAATTAAAAACAAATTCGAACCTCCAGGAAAGTTGTAATATTCATTGTGTGAAATAGTGAAAGTACGTGTGAATAAGTTATAACGTGTTAAGTTATTGATGAAGATGGTCATGTGATGATTGTGATCGTATGAAGTTGATCCCCGAAAGATTAGATTGTGATTCAAAGATGATGCTAATAATGGATGGTACCTGAATTAAAAATTATATTACAGTGAATTTTTATAATGAATTAAAAACAAATTCGAACCTCCAGGAAATGTATTTCCTGCCCACGCCCCTCCCCCCCCCGGGTGGGGGGGGGGGGGGGGCGGGGGAGGGTCACTCCCGACATGACTGGCTACGCACCTGCGTCCAAAATAAAAATTAAAAAACCGTCGAAAGGGTATAATTTTGTCTTCTTCAAAAGGAGTGATTTTCAGCAATCATTACGAAAACCCACAAAAAGTGTACCTGTTCAGGTGCACACGTTTCAGGTGCATACGGCGTCGTCGACGTTTTCTTAAAAAGAAAGGTTGGTTAATAGCACTCGGAAGAAACACAAACAAAAAGGGTAATTTTCAGGTGCACAGGTGTTCGAAATTAGGGGCAATGGACACAGGTGGGTCCCTTTTTTATGAGAGTGACCCCCCCCCCCCCCCCCCCCCCCCAACACACACACACGGGGGTGATGGTGGGCGATGATGGTGATGATGGTATAACAGTTATGATGATGATGAAGATGATGGTAGAACAGTTATAGTGATGATGATGATGATGATGATGATGATGATGATGATGATGATGATGATGAAGAAGAATAATCGCATATTATGACGATGATTGTAGCATGAAATTTGAAGTGCTATTAATTGCATGTACAAATATAATGTAGGCAAATGGGATAATCATACGTCCGCAAAATCCCGATATCGGGAAAGTTATCATACCGTGTTATATGTGACATTATTTGAGAAATATGATGTTATCTTCATACACAAGAGGGTGGTAAGAGAATATGGCATATTCAAATAACAAGGCAATACATCAGCGCAGTTATTCCTTTTAATTTACCAAACAGAAAACAAACATTAAAAACAAGTAAATGCCAAATCGTGTTTTTGTTTTACACCCTATAGCGAAAGTCGGGAAACGGTAAAAAAATGTAAATGTTCAGACCTGAAATACTAAAACCGACGAAAAAACATCTTCAATCTGTTGACAATTCTTCAACAAAAATAACATACTGTACATTATTTTCCTTTTCTTTGCAGTCGGGCACCCTAAAGTAATGTTTAATATATTTATATATAAACGAATGTTTATGCATTATAAAGATATGACCGAATAAAAAAAAAAACAGACTGCATGTGTTCGGTTTTCGAGCTCGTTTTTCTCAATGTTATGATATTTTAGATATTTGTATAAATAATAATAGTACTTCAGATCTCAACGTAACCTTTTTTACTTTTCCCGACGATGTTTTAAACGTTTAGTAAATGTTTTGACTCGGCACAGTGCCTCAATATGATAAAACGTCTACATAATTTGTCATTAAAAAAAAAAACATGACGGGGGAAGTGTGGTGGTTGTAGTGCAGAGGGGTGCGGGTGTGGGTTGAACATACATATGGAGACGTGTAATCGTTACTTTGTTTCGAACTTATACATGAATATAGATGAGGGTGTTGCGTACTCAATGTCACGTTCAATCATTTCAAAATAAAACGTCAAGGTTTAACCGATATATTTCAATTGATGTTCGCATAAGATATAAACATCAATAAAGAAGATACATTGTATATCAGACGGCAGACCCCAGAAACAGACGTGTTTCACTTGATCAAAGTATACTCGGTTGATAAATTATATTCAGTAAGTGAATTAATGATTTCTTTGTTACGTCATAGCATAGTAACGGATGCGCGCACTAGTCTTCATTTCCATGGAGTGAGTGCGCGTTATGCAATGACGTGAAAGAAAGCGCGGGAAACTAAAGCGATACCAGTACTACCCCATCTACGCTTGCAATCGGTTGATATCGTCTCTAATTTCTGGGTATGGTAATGTATTTTATTGCATTTTACGCCATGTAGAGAGGGATAATCACCACTGTGCCTAGCAGTTTTCTCCAATCCTGCCCAAATCGATGACAGAAGCCTATAATGCTACAGCACACACAAAACAAATGGTTCTAAGTTTTCCCAACAGCATAATACACCAAACATCAGTTGATGAATGTCAAAAAAGCAACACCAGTTATCACAAATCATGTCCAAATCAGTGATAGAAGTTACTCCTGTCAACGATTTTGGACGGGAGTTGTGACAATATTAACTGACAAAAATGAGGATTTTCACAATCCACGTTATGATAAATAAAACCAGTGAGTATTACAAAAAAAAAACTTGCACTCATTCTTCGTTTATATGAGCGGGATTTTTAGATTGTAGATCAGTTTTCTCTTTATCAAGATTTCTAATGTGATATTTGATGAATGTCCGAAAACAACATCAGTTAATTGTCACAAATCCTGCTCAAAACGAAGTATCAGTGCAAGTTCTCTAAAAACCTCCTGGGTTTTGCTAATCACAGCTTGGATTGTGGATGTGTGTGTACCCAGATGAAAATCCGAATTTCTATGGAAATATAATTGTTTGATTATAACAGTGTTTCTTAAAGGTACCGTTGAGTATTGGTATTTCCCGAAGTGCCCCTGATATTTTTTTGTGAAATAATGAAAAACTGACTGTCACATTTGAAAGAACATACAATGTTAATGACAGAATAAACTTTATTTTATCAAAATCGGTTCAGAAACGGCTGAAATATCCATAAGTATATTTTTATTCCAAAGATTCTTCACCGGCAATCACCGGGGGATATTTAGACTTTTTAGAAAAAAAATTAAAAATGCTTAAAGACTACTTGGAAAAAAATCTGAATAGGCTTTTAAAAAGTCGTTGATGACATCTCTATTGAATCATTATTTTAACAAAACATTAAATGCACAATTTTCTATGAAAAATTGCTAAAACCTGTTTTAAATAGCGCCCTCTTGAGTTGTAACGGCTCTTTTTAAATGATAACAGGGGTGTTACTTAGTTGTTTGTAATTGTGTATACTTTTCGAGCATGGTGAAATTATAACTATTACTTTGTACCGTATTGGTGCAGGTTTTGGTTACTAAAGTTAAGTTTGACCAATACTCAACTATCCCTTTAACACCCAGCTTAATTCATTCCCAACAACTATTTGTGTCAATATTTCAAAGAAATTAAAAAAACATTATGTTACCTCAAATCGATAGTTAAATTTGATGAGTGACTATCAAATGTTTGTTTTAATATAATGTGGTTTCTTATGATTTTCAAAATAAATCGGTAAAGCTGCGATGGAAAATAAGCTTGGACGATTAAAATGTCTACCTAAGATGGAATAACATGGCCTTGCAAAATTGTATCATTCTGTTTGCATGATAATTATTTGTTCTTTATCGCTGCTAAATCCTGCGCTAAATTACAGATAGAAATATGATCACAGAAAAACGTGTATGTTCCTATGTTATTAAATTAATAACAATAAACAACGTTTTGCGACCAGAAATACGATTATAAATTATATTCATGTATCTGCATACCTAAATAAATTATAGCTTGTCGGTGTTTCTTACAAGAATATAGTTTAAATAAAACATGAAATGAATGATCGTTGTCCAACTTTCGTAAAACAATGTTTGTTATCAATTATTTTGTTTGTTTACGGTATTGTGTATGCTAAATAATTTCATTAAAAATGTAAATCAAATTATCTATAAGGTGATGATAATGTGTGCATGTACATATCTGTATGCATATATATATATAATAGAAAACAACGAAATTCAATAAGATACTCCGTGGAAAGATTTTTTAAGGTGATATTTCGGCTCCGAGCAGAACTTTTACTTGTTGTTTTGTGTGTGTGTGTGTGTGTGTGTGTGTGTGTGTGTGTGTGTGTGTGTGTGTGTGTGTGTGTGTGTACACGCGATTATGTGTATACATGTCAGTATATTTGTGTGTCCGTGTCTGCGTATGTGTGGATGTTTATTTTTGTTTGTTCGTGTCAGCATGCGTAATATTCCTTTATAGCTAAAACGATCGTCAGCGTATGTGGTATATAGGAGGAAAAATTGTCCACCCCGGACACACATATCAGAAGGGGGGGGGGGGGGGGGGGGGGGTAAAACTTTTCTTGCTAAAATTATTTATTTTTAAAATAATAAATTGAGAAATAATGTAATTTTAATTCATTTAGACTACCCTTCTTCTATAATTCAATCACCACATGTATATTAAACAAAGGAGACCAAACGCGCAATAAATATTTTAGAAATATTTTATATTTCAAATAATACAATCTCATGCATATACATGAATTACAAATATTATTATGGTAATATACTATTGTATACACTCTTTATATTTCATTGTTAAAGCATTGTTAAAGGGACTTAGTAACATTGTCCAAATCCTCAAAATAAAATTTTAATTCTAGCGGTTCCCTCATAACTTGTTGTATTCGTATATAAAATCATGGGACCGGTTTCGGTTTTTCAAATTTCCCTTTCGTTACAAAGATATGTACGATTGAAGTATTCAGATAAGAAAAACTCAGGTGGAGTTTTGAAACCGTGTACAAAGTGAGTGCAATGAGTTAGTGAATATCACTTTGCATTTTCGCTCATTACTTGGCCATGCAATGTCCATTTGACTTGAAATTTTCA